>JAYESA010000017.1:101267607-101350107 GCA_036927795.1 Iris macrosiphon
TTATAGTTTGGGACGCTTTACTATTATATTTCAACTGGTCTTACATCTTGTTATTATTCTTGTTGTTCTTGTGATTGAGACACTAGGGTTTGTTGGACCTAGGCTTGACTGTTGGTTTGTAGTAGTGACCCCTCATGTCTTACAGCTTCACCGTATATACGGAGTACCATAGTGTTCTAAGTATACGTAGCTGGTTTTGTTTGTCCTGCTTTCCAGTATTCTGGTTCTGGGACGTGACATTTGTGTGTGTGAGAGAGAAAGAGGGATATGAAAATCAACGGCTAAAAAGATTATACTGTTTTTTAATAATTTTTTGGAAAAAGATGAACAATAAAAATGAGAGTCATACATGACATCCAAACACTGAAACTCATTTTTTTCACTTTCAGGAGACAAAAAAGGCTCTATCCAAACAAATTTTGGAAAGTGCCACTTGCTTAAGTGCACTATAACTCAACATGCAGCAATGCCACTTTAACACTTTTGAGTAGTTATTTCTATCCAAACAGTTCCAAAGTAAAATCAAGAAAAGAAAAAACAAATTAATAATTAATTAAAAATTAATTAATTAAAATAAAAAATAAATAAAAATGCACACAAGGGGGGGGGAGAGAGCGCGAGCTATTGCTTCTTCTTTCTTCTTCCCTCCCGCTCCTGGTCTTAAAAGACCGCAAATATCGCAAAATAGTCCTCGTCCTTTTTCCAAATTAATATATTGTCCCCTCAACAATCCTCATCCAGAGGAACATTTTGCAAATACTTTTCTTATTTTCCTTCTTCTATATAGTTTCTTCTATATAGCGTGATTGACCCATTTTTCCTCCAAGTTCTCGACTTTTTCGCATCCGCCCACTCCAATTTTCATCTATTTGCTTTCCAGTCCCTCCGTTCGTATTCCTTCTTTCTATATAGCGCGTTCGGCCAGATTTTCTCCAAGTTCTCGCCGTTTCTCGTGTCCGCCCCTCGAATTTTCCGGGATTTGCGTTTTGGTCCGGTTCTCTTTACGAATTTGGGAATTTTGGGGGGAGATGAAGTCGCCATTAAGGAAGTTTCGAGGTTTCGTGCACAGCAAGAGCGAGCCGAAGGAAAAGAAGGACAACCGGCCCCAGCGCCCGACGGCCAAGCTCGATGAGCTAGTGCAGGCATCGCAGGTAAAATTTCGATTTTTTATTAGTCAGTTCTCTCTTTCTCCATCTTGATTTCTTGATATTTTTCGGAAAATTTGGGGTTTCTTTGGAATGTTTGGTTTTTTTTTTTCTCCTGGAAGTATTTGCCAAAGTTAGGGTTTTGGGATTTTGGGGGAAGGGATGCAGGTTTTCTTTTGATTTATATTCGAATTTAGCTAGGGTTTTTGGGAAATTTAGGTATTTTTTGGATTCTTGGGTTTTTTGGGAACTTATTTGATAAAGCAAGGATTGTAGGATTATGGGTGAAAAAGGAATGTGATTAATTTTATGGGATTATTTTGACAAAGCTAGAATTTTGTGATTATGGGGAAAGGGGATTCATTGATCTTTTATGTGAATTTAGCTAGGCTTTTGGGAGATCTTGTTGTGTAATGTCGCAAAAAAGGGTTTTATTTTTCTTTCAATTGTGTAATTTTACGTAATTCTAGGGCTTTGATGAATAATTAGAGCTTGTCCTTGATCCCCTTGAAATGAGGGGAAAGATGGAATCTTTATTTGTTCTTTTGCATAAAATTTTCTTTTTGTTGTTATGTTCTTGTTCCTTTTGTAGTTTTACTTGATCTTAGACTTGAATGAACTTGTGACACTTGTTTTCAAGATAAATTCTGCAAATTATATAATTTTGTTTGTTTGCGTTGTTTTTTTATATGAAAGTTGTAACTCTCACCACTGGCATGCTATAATCTGATCTCAAATATATATATTTTCATGCCAAGATTGTGAACTCTGACACAGAGCTAAAACATGATACCGCTGTGGTTTATAATTTCAAGCATAGAATCTATGTTGCATGGAGATGAATACAACAAGATGCACACCGACATGGAGACGGAGCCTGTTTTTGCTTGTTGTCCTGGTTTAGTTGGAGTCTGTGTTGTGTCGAATACTCCCGACATGACACGAGATGGACAAGAACATGGACACGGCACCGACTTTTTTATTTTTGGAGTATCCATGCTTCCTAACATATAACTATGTTAATAACTCCTGCCTTTTCATGTTTGTGTCATCGTAGCTTTAGTTGTTTTTCCTTTAAAGACATAATTTATGACCGATCAAAACATATGGAATGATATCATGCTACTTAAAGTGGCCTAAATACTAGATAGGATCAGTTATAACATCATTCTCCAAATAGTCTTAGGGTTCACAAAAAAATAGAATTCAAGTGCTCATTTTAGTACAAATAACAAATCAATCTCCCATGTTAAGTCCTACCAATTTTGGCTTTATTGCCCCATAAATATCAAATTTGTTAAGATTATAATGGGCATTCTATGTTCTCTACGATGTTTTGAACTTGTGATAGCATTTGGGGTTTCTATGAGAAAGAGCTTATTATTGATCAATTAGGTTATAATATAGCAGTCTAAGTTTCTACATCAAGCCTTCTTCTTATGGTAGTATCCTCAGCAGGAAGATGTTCGGTTGATGGTTTGTCCATTTCTCGTCTACCCTTCCCGATCTTGGGTTGCTCCATACCCAACACCACTTTACTGAATAGGTGATGACTATAATGCTTGATGGCGACGATATCAGAAAATCAATTAGTAGGCAGTGGAAGTAATTTTTATTATATAGTCAGAATCTAATATTTGACATGGCTAATTTTCACTTAAATACACCACCGATGGGGTGCTCTAGTTGTAACATTGGCAAGGGAGGGAAGCAGTGGGCATGGGTTCAAGTCTAGCCGAGCAAAAATAAATAGGTGGGGGTCCTCAAGCTAGTAGTCCAGGATAAGGATGATATTTAGTGACCTGCCTTATCTCAAAACATTAATAATAATAATAATAATAATAATAATAATAATAATAATAATAATAATAATAATAATAATAATAATAATAATAATAATTATTATTATTTTCACTTAAATCCCTTGAACTATCAACTTTTGGCACTGTAATACCATGAACTGTTTTTTGGCAAGTTGATATCCTGAATTATTTTCACCTTAATACCTTGAACTATTCATTTTGGTTAGTAGATTTTGCAAATTATGGTAATCATAAAAATATCACAAGTTAAAGAACAAGCAACTTTATAAAAAAATTTAAAGGGTATGTGTGCAATTGGGTTGTATGGATTAATCAATATGCAACACATAAGACAAACATATTGGTTGTCACATTCAAATTCAATTTTTCTTCAGCTTGGGAAGACTAAATTTAACTTCTCTTCTGCTTTCGGACTAATTAAGTTCTAATTTGCAGGACATGCTAGATATGAGAAGCTGCTATGATAGCTTACTTTCAGCTGCAGCGGCCACTGCAAATAGTGCATATGGTATGTATAATTTTATATTTCAGAGGTTCTTACTTCTTAATGCTCCTTAGACAATTATGTTGCTCTATGTATCCAGAAAACTTTTATCTGTGATAAGTTTTCCTTTTTTTTTGATCCACTGCAATGGCAAGAAGTCCTTTTTTGTTTCTCATGACTAAAAATTAATTGTAATTCAACACATGGCGTAATTTGTGATGTAACTTGTCTATACCTTATCAATATAGATGCTTGACCTAGTTACAACCCCCTTCACATTCTTTTCCCAGTTTGTTTGATTGAGTTTCTTGTCAACCATGGTAAATTTGGTTAGCTTCATTTGATGATCGAGGATATCAATCTGTAAGAATGTTCCAAGTACAATTTTGGGTTCTTGTATTTATTTTTGTTTATCTTTGAAATAAATAACATATTCTTTTTTGTTCGGATTAGGACGTTAGGTGTGAATGGCACATTTTGGTAGATGGAGTAGGATTTTTGGAGTACATCCAGAAGTTCGTTTCTCTTTTATGTGAACGGATTACTCATTTCAAAGCTGTCTTTGAAGTTTGAACCGGGATCGCAGTATCAGAATCGGTTTCAGACCCTTACCAATATCGGTTGCCACATTTTGGCGGTTTCGGTCTAAGGAATTCTTCTTTTGGAAGGGCAAAAACTAATTAAAGAAACTAGAAAAGTATTTGATACATTTAGTCACACTTTAATGTATTATTTGTTGTTTCTCGTTAGCTTTGAATTGAATAATGCTCAACATGGATAAATCATTCACCCACAATAGATAATATTGTTTATTTAGGCAAAGTACACCTGCAATAGATAATTTTGAATGTAATAGTATTAAGATGGATGCGTGTTGTGTATATATACAAGTTCGAGAAATGGTTATGGTTACATTGCATCGATAAGGAATCTTATCGACACAATGTAGCATGTTGATCTTCGGTACAACTGTTGTTATACTGTTTCTCCCCATATTTCTATTCTTATTTTAATTGTTTCTTTATCGAATTGACCAGAGCCCAATATTCGTATTGGTTAGTGTGACATGGGTCTGTATAAAGTCAGACAGGCCAAAATGGATATGATATGCCTGATTGACATTGGGCGATGCTACATACAATGGTTTGAACATTTAAATTTACAAGTTGTAGTTCTATTATTTATTGTGCTGCACAATGTGGTTGGAGTTGGCTCTCCTCATTGCTTTTTATGTAAATGATTTCTGCCAAAATTTGGATGACTATATAAAATAAAATTTAGCAAAGCACAAGTTAATTAACTCAAGATTCAAGAAAACAGGTGCTCAATGAATACTAAATTTTAATTACAATAAATGTTGCCTTTGAACAACATGTACTTTTGACTTTCTTATTGCTTCACATAAGGATACCAATATGTCCATTGTCTTATGCTCTGGTTTTTCCTTGGTGACCTCCATCATGGTTTTTCGGTCAGGCCCCTATTATACCTACTTTGTAAGGAATTTGGAACCTCATAATGATTAGTGGTGTCAGGTTGACAGGTGGCCTTAAAACTTTATTATCCTATAGTGTGCCCTTGTCTTGGTACCGATTTTGACCCTATTTTGATTGGAAGGGCCTGGATCATGGATTACACCCACACACAGAGAGACTCATCAGTATGCTGTAGGAATAGTGACATTAAGCTCTTGATGGAAGTATTTTGAGATGTACAGGATCAAGATATTCTTTTGTCAGGACTCAGAGCATTGCCTTGATCTTTACTTGTCCCGTTGTGGAAGTTCCTTATATTTAAGTTTTGGCCAGTATCTGTGTTGCTAATTGTTTAACCAACCTCTTATGTTTATATTTTTCTTGCAGAATTCTCAGAAGCTTTAGAAGAAATGGGCACCTGCTTGCTTGAGAAAACTGCACTAAATGATGATGAGGATAGTGGTGAGTGCATCAAAGTTCATCTCTCTTGTTAGTCGGTGTATCAAAGTTCATCTCTCTTGTGACTCATAATCTAACAATTAGAAGTTTTTGATCAAACTATATGATATCATTGGTAAGGATTAAAGTGATTTTCAGTCCCAGATAGCCACAGTTCTCTTTTTCTTTCCCTTCTCTGTGTGTGCACGTTCTCTCTTTAAGCCCTGCCTATCCAATTGAATATTTAGAGTTCTACTTTAAAAATTTCCTATAGTGGTTTGGGATTCACATATGCTTTAGAAGTATCAATTTTGGGATTTTCATCCTTAAGAAGTTCTTTCTGATTCTCAATGTTTGTTCATGGTTTACTTTTATTTCCTTTTTTATAAACCAGGCAGGGTTTTGTTGATGCTGGGGAAAATACAATTCGAACTTCAGAACCTTGTGGACAGTTATGTAGGTTCTCTTTACCATCATTAGGTCATCATACCCCACTCCTCATGTAGTATCATTCTGATGAGTTTTTTTTGTTTGTTTTTTTCTCAGCGTGCCCATGTTATTCAGACGATCACAACCCCATCAGAGTCTCTTCTTAAGGAGCTTCAAACTGTGGAGGTTTGTGTGTTTTATTTCCAAATTAGGATAATGCTGTCAAATTCTGATAATTTGCCCAACTATGACGATAAGTAGCTATTTGATGGAAATTTGTAGAAAAAAAGTTGGCTTCTTATGATTTTTCTACATCCTAAAGGTTTAAATTCTTGTAGACCTCTCTTGCATTTCAAGATCCTCTTCTTGAAGACGACTTGTGCAAGTAGCGCTTGACATAGTCATCTGGAAGACCATGAGGCACCCTTGCTTTTATTTGGTTACAAAATAACCATTGATAACGGACATCTCGCCATGGCTATTAGAAATTCATGTTTGTCTGAAATAGTCATATTATATTTACGTAAGTTCATAGTGTCTACTTGGTTGAACAATATTCTAATATTCAATCATTTGTTGTTTAGTACTATGAAAGTTCTTTAAACTGAAGGCATCATCTTCTTTGATCATTTTGCTCCAACACATATAAAGTTTCTACATTAAGAACAATTGAGGAACATGGGATCCTTCTATCGGTTGAATGGGCTATGCCACAAATTGTCTTCATAGTAATTACCCGTAGATCCAATATTACTTGATGACAAAATTGTTTAAGGGGGCTCTTTTTTCCTACAAATTTCCTGGCCATTGTGGGATAACTCATGAATTCATGAGAATGATTCTGATCAAGTTCATTTCTTTAGCTGAATCTTGTTTATGGACATGTATTTTTCTATCTTTGATATAAAACCAAGATGATGTTAGGATAGTGTTGTTGAATAATACTAACCACTTGTTACTACTGTAGCTATTCAATGTATGTGATTTTTGTTGTGGGTTCTAGAAGGTTACAAATTCTTATGTAGGGATAGATATCTATGTTGGATAGACGAAGTTTAAGAAGGTTAGGTTTGCTCTAAAGGATCTGTCTGGTGAGAGAATAACAGCCCTTGAAGCATAAACAAGTATTATGATGTTATGCATCAGGATTTGTTGGTCCCTTGATTTCTCTCATTTGAAAAAAAACTTAGGTTGTGTTTGGTTCAGTGTAATGTAATCGTAATGGAATTGGGTTTGTAATATAATGGAATAACAATTACATTATCATGTTTGGTTGGAACATGCAATCAAATCATGCAATGTAATGTCAATTGCATTCATATGTTTGGTCTACCATGTAATGTGATAATTTTTAAAAAAATACAACATAAAATTTAAAAGTAAGTTAATAAAAAAACACAAGAAAAAAATAAAAATCTACCCAAAACAACAAAAGAAAACAAAAAAAATGACAAAAAATCAAAAAAATGACAAAAAAGATTAAAAAAGGACAAAAAAAAAAAAAAAAACGAGCAAAAAAGAATCCAAAACGACATAAAACGAGAAAAAACGACATAAAACGAAAAAAAGACAAAATGACAAAAAACGACCGAAACGATAAAAAAGAACAAAAAACGAGAAAACATGAAAAAATGATCAAAAATGACATGATCAAAACGACAAAAGATCAAAAACGAGCAAAAAAGATAAAAAAAAAAGAACAAAAATCGACCCAAAATGACAAAAAACGAGCAAAAGTGACAAAAACGATCAAAAATGACAAAAAACTAAAAAAAAGACAAAAAACACCAAAAGACAAAAAAATGACTAAAACGACAAAAAACCGAAAAAACGACCAAATCGATCAAAAACGAAAAAAGTCCAAAAACGACAAAAAACGAGCAAAAACAAAATAATTACTGTGTACCAAATGTCCCCTTAAGTTGTAATGTAATCGCGATTACATAGATTTTATGACGTAATTGGTTTTAGAAGAAACCGATGTAATGTAATCAAACTTGTAATCGCGATTACATTACATCTAATTTTTTTGGTCCAATCAAACACCCGAGTTAGATTGACAACGTAATGCCAATTACATTACATTGTCTAACCCTGCAAACCAAATGGGCCCTTAGTTTGTCAGCTTATCTATCAACAAGGCCTATATCATATAATTTGGCAAATAACAGTGTAATGTTTGAAGTCAAGTTGGCTAGTTGATAACAAATTCTCAACTTTGACAATCTTTAGCAAAACAATTCGGATAGTTTGTCAACTCAACATGATGGGGCACATTCTTGATTGTTTTTGGGTCTCCATAACACTTTACATAGTGTAAACTGTCATAGTATAAAAAGAAGTTTGCTACTTATCTACTCTCTAGTAGCACAGGTGTATACCAGAGAAGTGGTCTAGTTGATTTTGACCTATGAGTAGTCTCATGAAACAATTCTTTAACCATGAATAAGAATATCCAACTAACAACATTTTAGTATAGTTTTCTCCCGTTTTGCATCTTGTTCCAACTAAAGTTAAAATTTCCAGAAACAAAATCTTCTGCCTGAAGTACAACCCTCTAATAGTTGACTGCTTACTGATGATTTTTGGATATGCTAGCTTGTTCCATTTGTTACTTCTCCATTTAGTTTGACTTCTGTGTATGTGACTGAACCAAATAGTTGCGACAATGTTCTGTAAATTTTGGTGTTTGCTTAATTTAAGGACTTAAACATAAGTATCAAAATACATGAGCCAGGGCAGTCAGAAAAAAGTTTTCAGAAAAATCTGACAGTTGACACAATTATGTGTGCTTGTTTGAGAAATATATATACACACACACACATACACATACACATACACATGGGTGCGATCATACCGGTACTAGAGCACCGGATCTCATCAGAACTCTGCAGTTAAGCATGCTTGGGCGAGAGTAGTACTGGATGGGTGACCTCTTGGGAAGTCATCGTGTTGCACCCCTTAAAAAAATATAATATCCTGGGCGATCTAGGGTTTCTTGATCAAGCTTGGGACCCGAGAGTGGATAGGGGAGGAACCTAATCATGTACGTCTACGGGCGGCCTCGGATGCAGGTAGTTGGACCACCGTGGATCGCCGGCGGCGTGGTAGTTGACGGGTGATAGGCGGTGGCAGACTTCAAGGCGTGGTGAGGGTCGTCGGGCTAGTCTATGTGCCAACTCTAACAATGCTCCTACGACAGCGAGACGACGGGTTGATGGAGATATTGAACGCCCACGTACCACCCATAGCGGCGGCCCTAAGATGGAGAGACGACAGACTTCTAGGGACCCACACACTCACCTCGCAGAGACAGCCCCCCGTGCCCAACCCTTGTGGCGGAGTACCGACACCTCAAGAGTTTGGAGCAGGTCCTGGGCGACCGGGGTCAGTATAGACGAGCGCAACAATGCAATACGTAGAGTTGAAGTCCATCAACGAATGTAGAAGGGTGTCCGAGTTTACAAAAGAAGATTTGGAAGAAATAGCGGACTACTGGAAGAATGTTCTGATTTTCTATATCCTGGGGGGACAAGCCGTTCTACAGCCAAATTAGGGCTTATGCTAACCGTGTATGGAAGCCTCGAGGTAGCATGGAGATTTTCTCTCGCAATAACGACTTCTACTTTGTGCGCTTAGGGTTGCAGGAGGATGCTGAACGTATTTACAAGGGGGGTCGTTGGACTTTTGATGGTAGACTAATTATCATTGGCAGATGAATGCCAAATGCGAGAGGGATCTTCTTCACACGGTCCTTATATGGATCCGACTACTTGACCTGTCCATCTAATATTGGAGCACTCCTATGATCATGAAATTAGCCAGTTTAATTGGCAACCTTATTAAGTCGGATGATGCGACGACTATGAAATCTAGACTCACATATACATGTCTTTGTGGAGATAGAGGCATATATTATTCTCCCACAGGAACTTGAGTATCAATTACCATCTGGAGAAATCTATTCTTAGATAGTTGAACACGAGTAGTTTTCACCGGTCTGCGATATGTGCATATGCTTTGGTCGTATGGCCAGGAAGTGTCTGCGCGTATCAGAAGAGGAAGGCACAGTAGCGGATACCAATGTCGAGGACCAATAGGACCCCGTGGAGAGACAAGTAGGAGTAGATGTCTAGATGGAGGAGGGGGAAAACAACTGCTCTGCCCAGGTAGGGGCTACTGTAGGTCCGTCCACAGGGAATGCGGCGGGAGCCATTACCCTGGCAGTGAGAGCCCATAGTTGTATTGTGAAGGCGACAACTGCAACCTCCCTGGTCGAGACTGCCATGGTCCCTATATTAGGAACCATGGAACGATCAAGTGTGGGGACAATGGAGAGACGGGCGGGAGCAAGTGTACATGGGGTTGTGATGTTAGCGGATAAGGCAGACACCAACCAAAGTTTGAATGGCAATCAGGAAGCGGCAAAGAGGAAGGTTGATGAGGAAGCGAGAAAGCGCAAACAACTGGGCAAAAGGCGCCATTTGTTGGACAACATGCTATGCTGACTCGCTACCAAACGAAATTGGCTAATCTAGGGAAATGAGTCGGATCTTCGGGCAGCTGTATAATATACTACACTCGGAAGAAGAGCATAGGGGTGAGCAACAGTTCTGTTAAAACCGAACCGACTTTTAGAAAACTGAACCAAAACCGAACTAATATAAAACCAACCGAACCGAACCGACTTTTCACACTAACCGAACTGAACCGAACCATATAAAATTTCGGTTCAGTTATTTCGGTTCGCAAAGAGCCAACAACAGAGAGCCAATGTCTCTTCCTCTCCCATCCTCTAAATACACATCATACTCTCCCCCCCTCCACAACACTAACAACAAGATCAACCACATCAACAACCACTGCCACAAGAAGAGCATCAAGAAGAATGAGATTAACAACAACTGCTACAAAATGGACACCATGAAAAACATAACAACAACAACAACAAATAGCATAACATTATAACAGGGGTGTTACCTGTTCTCGGTCTAATCGGTGCCATCTTGGACATTCTCATCAACAAAGACACCACACTGGAAAAGGTTTACTTGATCGGTGACATCGGTTTCTCCTGCTTAACCTAATCGAGTGACCACCTTGAACAGATCCAGACTCGCCAACTCCATGCCGTCGACGATACTCCCTCTCTCTCTCTCTCCACAAGTTTCTCTCCCGCATCTCTTCCCAAGCTCTCTCCTTCTCAGAACTAAGAACTGATGCTCCCTCTCTCTAGCTCTCAGTAATCAACGCTAGCAGCAACATCGAGATCGAAAGAAAAAGAGAGGCGGCAGAAATTGATCGAGAGAGAGAGGTGGCAGACTTAGAAATATATGAGAAAGATTTTAGTGCTTAGGTTTAGAGCTGTTGATTTATATAGTATGAGTTAATCAGTTTTCGGTTCGGGTTGGGAACCGAATCCCAAATCCGAAATCCGAACCGAAAAACCAGATTTTTAGAATCTGAAAACCGAAATCCGACCCACAATATTTAAAACCGAACCGAATCTGTTAATCGGTTCGGATCGGTTATCGGTTTCAACCTGATATCTGCTCACCCCTAGAAAAGCAATGCACTATCGTCGGGGTCTGGCTCGAGAATCTCACTATTGCAAAACCTGGATCCAGGGGTGGATGAGCCAAGTGAGGACAACCCAAACTGGGAAATGCTACTGCAGGAGGATTCCGTTGTTTATGAAGACAATCATGGAGGGGAGCACGGATTGAGGACCAAATTTACGAATGACCTGCTGGTGAGTTTGGGAGGTTCGTTAGGGCTACCTAAAGGCCATTAATGTTTGTTGTGAAATGAAATACTCGAGGAGCAAACTCGCTAGGTTGCTGACAGGAGATCAAAGAAGTAGCGAGAACATCACAAAGCTCAATCACTGCTTTGTCAGAGACAAAAATTAAGTCGGAGAAGCTGTCTAGAAGAACTCCAAACTTTTGGTCACAATCGCATAATTTGGATCTATGCGAGATGGCCCGAATTTGGATTGTATAGGACTCCAGAACTTGGTCAGGACACATCATATATAAGTCGGACCAACTAATTGCATGAGAGTTTACTAATTTGGGAGGACTCAGGTTTATATTTGGGACGGTGTATGGTCATAATGACAGATGTAGACGAGAGCAGTTATGGCATGATATCATTCGACTTAGTATTATTGCTGATACTCATCTGCATCTCCCTCTTCTACTTGCAGGATACTTTAATGCAGATGTTTTTCAACCATTAAAAAGTTAGAGGGCGTCGAGTTACAGATTTTTTTTCTTGCAGAGTTTTAGGGGTGTCTAATGCAAGCTGGTCTTAAATGCTTGGAGCGGCGGGGACACGTGTGGACTTTGAACAATAGAGCTATAAACAACAGAATTGCGTGCCAGCTGGACCGTGCTATCGGCAATAGCAGGTGGTTTGAGATGTTTCAGCGGTGGCCGCAAAAGGCTTGGCTCCATCTGCCATTGATCACTCCCTTATCTTGGTGCAGATAGTAGCGACGACTCGTACCCGATCCCAACCGTGATGACTCGTATCCGATCCCAACCATTCCGCTATAATATAATAACAGGTGGCCGATCTTTCCGGGGTATAAAGAAGTGGTGGAGGCAGTCTGACGGGCGGGTGTTCACAAGAATGAGCAGTTCATATTCGTGCAAAGACTCAAGCTCACCAAACAGACGCTTAGGTGCTGGTCCCTGAGCTACCTAGACAGGTGCTAACACTTCAAGAACGGGAACTCTATAAGATTCAAGACCGACTACAATCTAATTCGCAAAATCCTGAGCTTGCAAGTCAGGATTTTTTTTTACTAGAGGAGGTCCGGGTTCTGTCTTTACAAGAAGAGATCTAGTTGGCTCAAAGGGCCAAATGTGGATGGCTTAATAAAGACGGTGATCGTTGCCCCAAGTTCTTTTATAAAATAATTCGGACTCGACAATATCAAAATACTATCAGAAAGATTATAGATAGTACTAGTGGGGAGGTCTCTGTGGCGACGGAGATTCAGGAGTTGGCTACAAAATTTTACTCCAAATTATATCACCAAGAGGACTATTTGCGGGAATTCCCGGGGTCTTGTTTGCAAGTCTCTAATCATGGAAACATGATGCTCTTATCCCCGATTACTATGGAAGAGGTGGAACGATGGTGAAGTCAGCCAATTCCAATAAGGCCCCGGGCTCCGATAGTTTTAATAGTAAGTTTTACATTACACATTGGGATGATTTAAAATATGCGATTCTATTGTTCAGGACTTCTTCTCTAATGTGAGATTTCTCTATGAGCTTAACCACACATTTCTCACACTTATTCTGAAGGAGGAGGGGGCGACGTCCTTGTCTGATTTCATGCCAATTGCTTGTTGCAACTTCCTGTACAAGATCATTACTTTCATCATGTGTCTTATGAAGAAGATCATGCAGGGGCTCATATCCCCCAATCAAGCATCATTTGTCAAGGGGAGATCGATTGCTGAAAATAGTCTAGTGGCATATGAGATCGTCAGATGCTTTAACAAAGTTGGAGGGAATAAGGCATGCATGAAGCTGGATATCCGAAAAGCATATGACACGGTGAATCCGGATTTTGTGTGCCATATTATGCATGGGATTCGAGCCTACATGGGTAGATAGGATTCACGAATGTATCTCTACTCCAATATTTTCGATCCTCATTAAAGGGCAACCTCACGGGTTCTTGGGAGCAATCGTAGTTTGCGGCTGGGAGACCCTTTTTCTCCGTACCTTTTTATCTTGGTAATGAAATACTTCACCTGTCTGATGGATATTGTGGTGCACAAAAAGAGGATTACCCCATTGTACGAGGAGGTATTCCCTATAGTATCTTATCTCATATATGCATACGACTTATCAGTTTTTCTGGTTCCGTCGAATATGGGTCTAAATAACATGGTGCAGATCATGAATGAATTTGGAGCTTTGACAGATTTGCAACTCAATAAAGACTAGAACAAGACGTATTTTAACGCACATTATCACAACCAGGATGAGCTCAAAGAGATACTCCAAATTGACAGAGGTTGCTTGCAGTGAAGTATTTGGGTTTACCGTTGACTGTGAATTATGCACGTGCACATGAGTGTCATTCTATGGTGGAATATGTTTAGAGAAGAATAGAGGGATGGCAATCCCAAACGTTGTCGTTCGGGGGAAGAATCGAACTGCTGCGGTCGGTTGTCACAACCATCTCCTTATTCTGAATGCAAACCATTATGCTTCCGTCTGCCACAATTCGAAAGGTCCACAATCTTTGCGCAGACTTTATTTGGCGCAGAGGCATACACACGATTGCTTGGGAAGAGTTATGTCATCCCAAGAGTGAGGGAGGTGTGGGCCTGCGCTCGTTATTTACTCTTTGAAACACTGCGGGGTCGAGACTTACCTGGAAATTCATTGAAGGGAGATCGTTATGGCCGTGTGGATGCGGAACATATGTTTGAAGAGGACAAACTTCTAGGTGCAAACTCTGAATAATAATTTTTCGGTTACGTATAAGACTATTTTGCAATATAGAGGCAAAAATTAAGCCGATGATTACTCGGAAAATTGGTAATGGTCTAGATACCCATCTCTGGTTTGATCCGTGGCTAGAATATCAAAGCATTGTGGATCGAGTGGGCTGGAAAATGTTTGCAACGTTGGGAGGAGAAGAGACATAAGTTGTTTGCTGCGCGTGGGTGGGTGGGGGGGGGGGGGATACCTGGCACCTGTCGTCCCCACCCGATTGGGCGGATGCTCAATGAAGCAATTTCTAGCGTCCGCATGGACCCGGGCAGGTGAAGAGACTTGGGTTTGAGACGAATCTTCGAATGTTTGCTTTGAATTTCGGTCGACATATGACCAGAGTCGAGTTGTCTTCCCGCTCCTACTGCGAGCGGAGTTTATTTAAGTTAAAGGTCTTGCAAGCAATATACAGTTAAATATGATCAAAATGATACATGGACGATTGTTAACGCTGGATCGGATATTCAGGTTTGGGATACAAGTTCAAGGACAAGGGTGCAAACTATGCCTACAAAACGAGGAAACATCCTTTCATTTATTCTTCCAATGTGATTTTATGTGGGATATTTGACTCGATCAGTGTACTAAGCTGAACTTAGTGGATTGTACATCCAGGGATATGCAAGAGCAGATCGAATACATCTTCAATCAGCGGAGTAGGGGAGCCCGGTGGTTCAAGCAAGCACGCATCAGGCTGTCAACCAGTGTTTTGACACATATAGAGAGAGAGGAACGAGCGCATATTTGAAGAGTTGAGCGCTACCCAAATAGGAATCCTGCATAATATTGAGTATGATGTCAATTGTATGATATAAAAAAAGTAATGGAGGTGTAAATTCTTATTATTAATAAAATAACCTTTTTCCAAATATATATATTGTAGAGCAACATCATGGAATGCAATTAATGTATTGTTCTTGCCTAAAAGGCCTGTCACAGCTTACGTTATGCATATTCTATAAGCCAATGAAGATGTAGGCACAGATAGATGACCTATATACCGTGTCCAAAGTGGATATGATGCCAAAATTTAATAGGAATAGTCTATACATTACCACTGTTTGGAGTCAAAAAGCCTCTATGCCTGGGAAATAATATATTAATATATATTTCTAATGGGGAAAAAATTATTTCTAATGGGAGAATATTAATTCATGCAGGAGATGAAGCGCCAGTGTGATGATAAAAGGTATGAACTACTTTCATCTTTCCTTTTCCATTCACAAAGTGGTTTCAATCTCAAAGTTGGGCGTACCTTTTCAGAGACCTATACAAGTTTATGTTAGCAGCACAAAGAGAAAAAGGAAAGTCAAAGCATGCTAAAGGAGAAACATTCTCATCACAACAATTGCTAGAAGCACAAAATGAATATGAAGAAGAAGCAAACCTATTTGTCTTCCGCTTGAAATCTTTGAAGCAAGGCCAGTCCAGAAGTCTTTTGACACAGGCAGCTCGGCACCATGCTGCTCAGGTTGTTATAGCTAATGGTAGATTTCAGGAATATATATATATATATATATATATATATATATATATATATATATATATATATATATAATGTTTCAATTAAAGCATAGACTGATATTCATCATTCTTGGCCTGCTTGGAGTTCAGTTAAGTTTCTTTCGGAAAGGACTGAAGTCTCTAGAATCTGTTGAACCACATGTCAAAGTAGTCGCCGACCGGGAGCATATTGATTATCAGTTCAGTGGACTTGAAGACGATGATACAGAAGATGACTCCTCCTATGGTTTTGATGCCAATGATGATGGAGAATTGAGTTTCGACTATGGAGATAATGATCATCTTCAAGATGTTCTTTCTCCGTCTAGAAAATCAATGGAGGTGAGGAAAATTATACTTATTTCATGTTGAGGAAAATTATACGTATTTTATGTCAATGTGTTTATAAGAAGAGCAGTTACATTTGTTTGTAACTCTAGTGCATACATTACTTGTTTATGCCAATGGGCATCACCCTCAGAAAAAGATCCTTAGTCAGGTGCAGCTTTTGCTGTGGATAGCCACAATTCCACTGCTTGATCTAGAAAAGAGTATTATGGTTTATACTAGTACTTGCTTCTGATGGTAGAGGTCATTGGTTTAATCCATGTGGAGCATAGTTAGAGCAGTATCACCCTATAATAGTGTATGGAGGTGGCATTCCCACCCCGTCTAGCATTAAGTTTGAGTGGTGTGGATTTCAGTAGCCACATAGAAAAGAATAACTGTTCTAGAAGAACTATCGCATGATTTTGGTTAGAGAGTTGCTTAAACATCATATATTTGGTTTCACAACTAGTTATATGATAATACATTATGAATAGTTCATAAGAATCATCATTTTATATGTATTGGTTCTAGTTCATGATGATGTGTTCTCATTGATTTACATTTTTATGCTTACATTATAAGTATATTATCTCCAAAATCGATCATAAGAATCATCATTATGCTGACCTAGTTTTGCATGTTCAGCCCCTATTGAGAGTATTAAAGGGTTTTTTAGTTCCACATGGAGCAAAGTAGTAGAGAGAGGGGTTAACCTCTCCTATATATATGTAGCTCCACATCAATAATAAACAAGCCAAGTATTATACTAAATTTCTATTTGGTGTCAGAGCCAACCCCTCTTTCCCAAACCCTAACCCTAATCCTAACCCCCTCCACCGTCGACCCCTCTCTTCCGCCACCAGCAGCCCCCCTCCCCTTCGGCACCTCCCCGCCGGCACATCCCAGCCGCCGGCCAGCAGCCCCCCTCCCCGCCCGCCAGCACCCCCCTTCCTCTACGCCGACCCCCGCCCGCTCTCTATCGCCCCTAGCGCAGTATTTCATCATCTTCTTCTTCTTCTCTTCTGTGAGTTATAACTTGGTTCTGTCCGTATGCAACTGCGATTGCAAGGAAGAACGAGAAATTTAATTTTCTGATTATCGTTTTTTGTAGCATCAAGTTGTAATCGGAATATTAATTATATAGTTGAATCGAGGTATATCAGTGAGGGAACTTTTGTGTGAACTCCTGATCTCGACTACAATTGTCGGTTCTTCCCCCTCCTTCTCGTCAGGCCATGCGGTCTCGGGTCGAAGCCGTGCATGGGACATGAGCAACGACTCTCAGGGACACCGCTGCCTCTGAAGGAGGAACAATAAACGTGGAGAGGACGACGATCAAAGGTGGAGACGATCTAGATCTGTCACCGTCTTGCTGATGGAAGAGGACAAGAAGAAGACGATGGAGACGATCTACGACAAGTTGACGACACAAGAGATGAAGGCTTTGGTGGACGATATCTTCTCTAGGAGGCTGACTGAGACTAGCTTCCGTGTTGCACACGTAGATATGGATTCTTCACCATACAAAATGAAAAAGTTGAAGAAACTGGAGATAAAGTTGGAGGGTACTTCCAACTACTTGAAGTGGTCGCATCAGGCGATGCGGACTCTGAAGGCAAGAGACTTGGTGGGCTATGCGAATGGCCAAACCAAGGCACCTGAAGATC
This sequence comes from Iris macrosiphon, assembly GCA_036927795.1. Classification (NCBI taxonomy): domain Eukaryota; kingdom Viridiplantae; phylum Streptophyta; class Magnoliopsida; order Asparagales; family Iridaceae; genus Iris; species Iris macrosiphon. Next base: position 101,285,427 of record JAYESA010000017.1, read on the forward strand.
AATCCTCACGAGAGTTTGCTGTGTGGAAAATCGTCAACAATGTTGTTGCTGGATGGTTGACAGCATCATTGACCGACCAAGTGTCGGGTAACGTGGAAGCAATGGAGGGTGCTGGTGACATTTGGATGGCGTTGAGAGACATGTACTCAGGGTCGGGCAACCCTATGAGGGTCTTCTAACTACAAGATGAACTTGATAAGGTGGTCCAAGAAGATCACACCATCTCTGAGTATACTACTCTCCTGAAGAAGTATTGGTCAGATCTCGACCACTATGATCTCATTGGCGTGGAGGATGAGCAAGTAGAACCAGCATTTGCGAAACATTATAAGAAGTTCATGGAGTATGTTTCGCGACAGAGGATGATCATGTTCCTGAAGGAGTTCAACACAACATTCCAGCAGAGCAGGAATGTCCTACTTATACAACCCGGACTACCATCACTGGAGGAGGCCATAACTGCTATGGCACAAGAAGAGGCACGACTGAAGCTAATGCCTAGCACCACTAGCTCTTCGGAAGAAAAATCAGCTCTAGCAGTGTTTAACCCAAACTCTTTCGGAGGGGGAGGGTGCTACAATTGTGGAGAACTTGGACATTTTATCAGATTCTTTACGAAACCTCTAAGAGGTCAGTACAGCGGCCGCAGACTTAGCCGCGGAGGACATATGGGTGCCAGAGGAGGCTATGGCGGAAGCAGAGGTAGCAGAAGGGGGAAATGAGAGCCAGTCATCCGATATGACCCCTAGTGAGAGAAATGCTAGAAATGTGGAGGAGCATGAAGCTTGGAACCAGCGACAGTCGAGCCAACACCACTGGGACATCGACTCCAACTACCTCCGGGGGTAACATCACCTACTATGTCCATACAAGCACATGTATACATGCTAATGCCCTTGCATCTACCCACAGAACAGGAAGTCTAAATTGGATAATTGACTCTGGGATATCCCGTCATGTCACGGGTGCCCATGATGAGTTCCAAGATGACACTCACCTGACAACGCCTGAAACCATTTAGACTGCTGATGGTACTGTTAGACCTATTGTGGATAAAGGTACAGTTGAATGCACCCATTCCATGACTTTTACTGATGTCTTGCATGTTCCATCTTTTCCTGTTAATTTATTGTCCATTAGTGCCATTGTTCTTCAACTTAGTTGTGATGTTTCCTTCAACATTTCTAATGTGATTTTTCAGGAGAAGGGAACGGAAAGACGGTTGGGGACTAACACTTGGCATAAAAGGCTATGGTACTTGGACATAGGTGGGCTGGATGCAGCACTAACATCACTGGTAGATGCAGCAAAACAGAAGGAGCTACGAAAGACTGTAGAAGCAGAATTATTACTCTAACATCAGCGTATGAGACACTATGCATTCAGTTTACTGAGTCAGATGTATCCCTCTATGTATCAAAATACTAATAAGTAAAAGTTGGTTTGTGATGGTTGCAAACTTGGAAAACATACCGGAAGCTCGTATGTGAGTTCTGGAAATAGAAGTTTAACTGCTTTTGATATGATACATTCTGATGTGTAGAGACCTTGTCCTACAACTACTGTTAATGGTTTTAAGTGGTTTGTCACATTTATTGACTGCTACACTTGTGTCATCTGGATATATCTAATGAAGAGTAAGAGTGATGTATTCGAATGCTTTAAAGATTTTTATCGCAGGGTTACAACATAATACGGTGGTTAGGTGAAGACTTTGAGGTCTGACAATGGGAAAAATACACCAACAAAGCTTTGAAGAATACTTACCAGCTCATGGGATACAATATCAGACTTTATGTGCCTATACACCAGCTCAGAATGGCGTGGCAGAGCGGAAGAACATGCACCTGTTAGAAGTGGCACGGTCAATGATGTTTGCTATGAATGTTCCTAAACACTTGTGGGGGCATGCTGTGTTGACGGCTGCATATCTTATCAACATGATACCCTCTCAGGTGTTAGGCTGGAAGACACCGTTTATGATACTTACAGGTGAGAACAAGTACATTGTTTTCCCAAAAGTATTTGGATGTGTCTGTTTTGTGAAGGATAATAGGCCTACGGTGGGAAAGTTGGACCCTCAGGTAGTGAAGTGTTTTTGATGGCTATTCAGGGACTCAGAAGGGATACTCTTGCTGGAGTCCTGTAGAGCGAAGGCTCTTTGTGAGCATGTACGTTACATTCAAAGAGATGTAACCATACTACCATAATGGTTCAGGTGAATGCCTCGCATTTGGTGACACCTAATACATGAGGTGTTAGGAGTGTGGGAAGATGGGCCCAAGCGTGATTGTCGGTTCAGTTCCATGTCCAATGATGAAAGTTTGTCTAAGGGAACAAGGGGGAGATAGCGAGTGGGAGGAAAGTGATGAGGAAGCTCACAATGAGGAAGAAAGTGATGCTGCAGTACAGGGGGAGGAACATACTACATAAAAATCTTCAGAGCTCAAAGTCTACAGAAGGAGAAAACAACAGTTCACTACTGTGCCTATTGTCCCTACTGGGCCATGTCCCCCGCCTAATCCTGTCCCAACTCTTGAAGATGCACCTCCCGCACCGGATCCCTCTGATTCGGATGGTATGATCTCTCCTCCTTGTCCTTCTCCTATTCCCTTAAGGAGATCTTCTCGCAGTAATGCGGGAAGATTTCTTAATCATTATGGTTATGAACATGACATCGCCCATTTTTTATCCCAATGTTGTTGCCCCCGTTTCAAGTTAGATAGTGATGGAGATCCTGTTTGTGTTGAGACTGTTTACCATTGAGGATTATGGCATGTGTTTACCATTGCGGAGTATGGCATTACAGATCTTTTGATAGTTTGAGAGTCATTCAGTTACTTACTAGTTGAGTTTGAGTCTATTTTGGTTTATTTGAATCTGGAGTCATGAATTAACTAAAGCATGTTTTAGTAAGTTTGCAATGTTTCTTTATGCAAACCTGTTTACATTTTGGCGAATCTAAGAGTATAATTAAGGATATAGCCATTTGTTAAAATCAATTGATGACTTGTGGATTTTATCCATGTGAGAAATGCATGTGAAGCAAAATCCAAAACCCTAACTAATCTCAACTTCCTTCTTCCTCCTTGCCTCTCCTAGATGCAAACCCCACACCCTCTTGCCCCTTATTGCTGTTGCCTCCTTTCAAATACAGTGCTGTTACTGCCGTTGCTTTTGTTTTTGTGCAAACACACCACCCGATAACTAGACCTGACCTGATGGCAGGCAAACCGAGTCTCCCCTCTTGTGCCGATGTTGTCCCGTTACCACAAAGCCCTCTTTAATCTGTCTTGTTAACCCGAGACCCCCTTTTTGCTCTCTCCATTTGAACCCATTAACCTCATCTCTCTTTCTTCACTTTTACACCATCAAATCCTAAACCCCAAATCTTTGCACCATCAAACCATAAACCCCCAATCTTTACACTATTACATCCTAAACTGAATCATGACCATCCCCAATAGATCAAGTCCCACACATTATATCAAGGTTGATCATCAAATTCAGACCCAAAGGCTTTAGAGCAGAAGAACGTCTTCAAAGGACAAAATTTGTCAAGTCCGATTGCGGGGTTTACTCAAACCCTTGAGTCTATCCTTCTCTTCATTCAGTTCCAAGTTTCGTGAGGTTTGTAATAGTCGTTGATATCATTGCTTGATTTATGGTGATCTCTTGTGTGCCATTGAATCATTGTTTAGGATTGCATCAACACATTGATATTTGCTACACTCCACCTAGTTACATAAATCTAGCATATTGACTAGGGTTCTTGCAACTGCTTGATTTTGTGATCATTTGCATTGTACCATCTAGATTTCCCTTTGTCTTGTTTTGTCAGATAGTTAATGGTTAATGAATTCTTTCTGTCACATATATTGGAGTTTGTTGTGAATTTTGCAATATCTAATATTTTTCTTGTTTTCACATGCAGTTGGATCAAGTAGATCAACCAGTCCCTCGAGCTTCACCCCCTCGAGCATCACTGTTGGAACCTGCAAAAGTAAGACTACCTTCCTTCTAATAGAAACATTCAGTGCTATGATTTACTGTCTTTTCCTAGCATGGGCCTATAGCTGTTTCCATCCCGTAGCTTTGCTTAACTTGGTTTTGTAGTATCACAGCTTTTACCATGTTGGTCAGTTATCTTTGAGCAGTGATGATACTAGAGGACTCTCAATGTTATGCTGGTGTTTGTTTATACTGAAGTAACTCCCTTGTAATTGTAGCTCACTGAGACTCCCATACCTGAAATAAGACATGTAATTCAACCCCGACTCAAAATTTACATTCTGATAGATAAGTTTACATGTAATTCCCATCTTTTATATCTTTATTCTCATTTGACTTGTATTGCAATGACTAGAAAAGAATATATCTAAATGATAATAAACCAGTTACATTGAAAAATTAAATTTTAAATATGGTAAGTTTAAGGTTAACAACATTTTAACCGGAAATACCTTACCTCTTTTGCCCTTCTCCTGTTTCTGTCACTATTGGGGGGGTTGAATAGGGTATGAGACTGTTCTTGAATTCTCTCCTTTTTATGCTATTGAAATATGTAACTTTATTCGTGATAACATAAAATATTCACAGACAGCTTACACCCAGACCAGTGGGAACATATCTAACTTGTAGTGGGTTCTTGCGACTCCAACATCCCGCACAGGGAGAACTTTTAAGAAAAGACTTTGGTCAATGATGAAGATCACAGTTTATCTATCAACCACTCATTCTTGTGGAGATTAGCAATCAAAACCATTTAGAAGGGTATTGAATCTCTCTTGGTTGGTTGGGCAAGTTGGTAGCTGCAGGAAACCTGGTTGAATGTTTTGGTATGCCCTCTAGCTGTTTTAGGTCCATTGTCAAAAGATTGTACAGTCCCTCGACTGCTGTAGACCATTCAATTCAAAAATTTCGGCCATTTCATATTGTCCTTTACCTTTTGAGTAACCCATGTTATTCCATGGAAGGGATAGTCAACTCCCTAGTCTATTGCCCACTTGATAGGCTCATCAAACTCTTGCCAATTGGTACTTTGGCCAACCAAACGACTTGACTGGCTGATCTACTGGAACTTGTCAAGAAGATCTGTAATTGAATACTTAGTTGACTGACTAGTGGACTGTCATGGCCAGCCTGACTGGTTCTAAATCTATGGTCCCGATTATTTTGTGCTTCAGGCCATATATCCTACTCCTAACTGTTGTGGGGACCATCCTTAGCATTATTGGATTATATCTAGATTCTAGGGTCAAGGTCGTGTATCTAGGGTCAGGTCATCCTTCTACGTGCTAAACATCTCTGGAATTATTCGCACCCTCACACGACATATACATATGATTCTAGAATTTTACATCATTTACATATTTTCCTTGTAAAAGTAAACTTCAATGTTGATCTCTTGACCTACATAATGAATCAGTTTTGGTAAGTGTCCACTTTACGAAAATCCTTCATGTGCAAGTCCTACGTTTCTCAAATAGTATTTAAGAGTCAAGACATGTATATATTGAAACTTATTATTGAACATAGATATGGTCATTTATCAAAATATCGTATTGAAACCTTGGGGCCAACATCTTCCCGCCTCCCTTTTCATTTGCAAGGTGCTAGGGGCGAAGAAAGAACTGAAAAATGAAAACACAAATAATAGCATACATGAATTTCGTGGGAATAATTTATCAATGGACATGCTGAAGGTATCATCCTGACCGGGTCACCGGAGTCAGGATTAAGTAAGAGGAAGTCATGATGTTGAACTTGAACAACAATTGAATCTAAAATGCAAGCATTATTGTCAAAAGTATGAAAATATTTCAAGTACTCGAATTAATTATAAAAGTACCAGGAATACTTTTGAACTCTTTTAACAGATTGTTATGCTTGAACTGGGGACCTTACTAGAGGGTTCATGGAATGGGTTTGAAGTTTTGATGGCTGTGAGATACTTGGATTTTCCCTTCATTTGGGGTAAGGTTTGGTGATGAGAGATCTTCAAGAACTTAGTGTCTATTGGCAAGTAAAAGTATTTAAGAAGGGAAGGGTATAAGCTTGGAACATTTGAGGAAGAAGGCAGGGTTTGGACTAGTGAAGGCTGAGACTTAACTTCCCCTGTGACGTGCTTAATGTCTTATATTTTTTTACTGTTGGTACAAAGTACGAAGTTGTGTTGCATTAAGTAGCCGACAACCAGTGTAAAACATTGTCAGGTCTTCCTTACACTATACGTTGGGCCGTCCCCAAGTTGCGACGTGTTGCATTGTTCTTACAGCAGTTCAATGAAAAGAGAGCCAAGGTGGAGTGTTACAGAGGACATGACCCTTAACGGAGCCGAATGGTGAAAATAGTTCAAACAGCCGAACCCAAAAATTTGAAATAAAGGCTTTGTTGTTGCTATAAGGCTAGGAAAATTCATAACTATGTGTTCTCCTTTTCGTCCTCATACGTCTTGATTTATGGCGTGTGACGCATGTTTTGATGCATCGAAGTGATACAAGGACAATATGGATGTTTTGATACGATTGTATTTGTGGATATTTTGAAGTGGAAACTGTGAAAAATGTAGGGCCTCATATTTTTTTAAGATGCTATCTTCGTAGGAGCTATGATCTTCAACTGTAAAGTGTACAATAATATCTGCTTGCGAAATATATGAAGCTCAAGTATCTATCGGGTCGGGTCGGGCCGGTCCGGATTCAGATTTTATCCATTTTGGGCCAGACTGGGCTTGACCGGAGATGGAGACGGGATGGCCAGGACCGGACCAAAAAATTCTAAACCCAAACCCAGGCTTGGACTGAACCCCAAATAGTGGGCCGGGTCTGACCGGGCTAGCTCGGACCGGTTTAGGGTCGGGTCCGGATTAGCCCGTGGGAAAAAAACTTCAAAAGAAAATGGACAAAAGGAAATGGGTAATTTAATAAAGGCTTAAGAAAAATTGAAAAAAATAATGTAATTCAAAAAACTTTATTAATTTAGAAATTTAATATAACATTTTTTTGGTAAACTGAAAAAAATGAAACTAAAGATTTTATTTACAATTTGATCTTCAAGTCTTCGGTCTTATGGCTAGTTCATTGTTCATCTAATCCTCCTCCTGTAGGGTCCTCCATAGTAAGAGACTGAAAGTCCAATTCAATAATGTCGACACGTTCATCTCATAAGCGTTGAGTCTGTTTTTCCGCACGAACTCAATCTTGAATGCAAATGCTGACTTCCAAACTATCCGACAATATTCTATTTCTCATTTTGCTTAACATTCTTAAACATACACTAAAACAAGATTTTGATGCTACCGTGGACACTGGGACCATTAGAAGATCATGTGTTAAAGAAGAAAGTATAGGATAAGTTTTTTCGTGTCTTTTCCACCATTCTAAAATTTAAAAAGTAGAATAAGTAAAGTTGCCTATTGAAGATCCTTAAGGACCGGTGTTTAACTGTGTTTGTCTAGCATTTAATGTGATCTTGACATAACAACTTTTATAGTATCTCTTCAAAGTTTTTGTGTTATCATTTTTTTTATTTAAAGATTTTGTTGCATTTCTTGCATTGGACACCTCTAGGTATTGGTTTTTGTTCTTTCGGATTTAAAATTTCTTTTTTCTCATTATCGATGACAAATAGTTTAGTATAAAATTTCCATAAAATCGATTTTCTTCTAGTTGAAATATTTGTATTAATACTTCTAACCTTTGGAGGTGACATTTGTGTTGGTGACACAAAATCTTCAACATGGTTATTAGCATAACAATTTTCATTAAAATTATTATGATAATTGTAACACTGTGCCGAAACACCTTGATAGGGATGGTTAGAACGAGTTAGCACCATTATGATCCATACTAATAATTAAAAAACACATTATGAAAAACTAAACGAATTTCAATTTGATTTCCTCCAAGAACTAATCAAATTATAATAATAAAATTTACTTAAACCTCAACTTAATTTCCTTCAAAATCGGATGTAGAATTGTTGCAGCTTAGTGGTAGTTGATCAAGTTGAAGCATCTAAATTTTTTAAACTCTTGCGATTTTTCTTACACTTCAGTCTCTAGAAAGTTGTTATTTCACTAGTTTGATTATAAGTATTAAAAGAGGAATTTTGTTGTTGTGGTAAATTTGGATGAATTATGTTCCAATTATAAAAAATTGGATGCCAAATGACCCAATATCCTTAGAATGTAGCTGTTATAAGGGTATTTTGGTCATTTTCACCAAATTAACAAAATACCCTTGAAAATGATCAAAAATAGATATAATTTGGGGGTATTTTGGTAAAAAATCTCCCCTTTATATTAATACGGTTGAGAGTTGTTTTTACCAAAATACCACCAAGGTTTTAATTAACGAATATATTGGAGGGTATTCTAGTAAATTACCTCCCCAATATTAACTTCTGTGTCCGAGGGGGGTAGGGACCGGGTTTTGTCCGGGTCACTTTTCGGGCAAGGTTGAGCGGGTGGTGGTGGTGGTGGGGGGGGAACTGGTTCGGACCGGGTTTTTGGGCCGCTGAGCTGAAACCAGCCTGAACCCGAGCCAAATATGTGTCGGACCGGATCGGCCCGTTGACCGGGCTTGGGCTGGCCCTTCCCGGGTTTGACCGAACCTAGCCTGGATCGAATTTCGGACTGTCCGACCTAATTCACAACTTGATATGGAGTCCGTAACGTCCACAAGCCATGTATGTTGTATATGGTTGTTGAAGAAAGGACTACATATATCTCTCTAAAATTAGTTTCACAGTATCGGGATCGTCGGTATCTGCAGTATTGGCGGTTTCAAATTGGAATATTGGATTTTTTTGGTATTGAAAAACAAATAATTATTACAAATTTAGAAAAAATATTTTGCACATTAGGCATAATTTTAAGTATTTTCTGTATTGTTTCTTAGCACTTTGAAATTTAAAGAAATAATAATCACCTTTGTTGACTAGTTTACCTGCGATAAATAAGTTTTCTTTATTTACATGTTTTTAAAAAATTACAACCTTACTATGCTTACATTGCTGATTGGTTTTTTCCGTTCAATTTTTTCTGTCAAATTGACCGGGAAGGAAAGATATAGGAACTCTAGGGGGGGGGGGGGTGAATAGGGTTAAGCTAATAAATCGAGCACAAATGATTAAGAATACCGACACCCGATGTATCATGATATCCTCGTAGAGGCACTCTAGTACCGGAAACTCTTGTCCGGCTTGAATCCACTATTGTCAAAATAGTTACACCACGAGCTTTGATCTGAAGGTCCGTTGACTTCTTACACAAGAGCTTTGATCCGAAGGCTCTCTAACTTTACACAAGCTTTGATCCGAAGGCTTGTATAGTTCAACCTTTTACAAGATGGTTTTGATCTTCTTACAACAAATATAAAGATCTAACTTTTACTACTCAAAAACACTCTTAACACAATTTGTGGATAGACAAATAAAAGTTTTGGTGGAGTGTTTGTAGATGGCCTTTGGTAGATGTGAAATTTTTAGGCTCAAAGAGATCAACCTTGAATGAAGGGGTTTAAGGCTATATATAGGCCAACACAAAGAAAGAGCAAAATTGTAACTTCAGCCCGCGAACGGTATATCGCCGGTATACTACAGTATACCGTAGGTATACCGGTCTACAATATCAACGGCTAAAAAAAAGCCGTTTGGATCATTTAATGCATAAGAATCCGACCGTTGGATTTTCAACTGTGATGAACCGGTATACCGTCGGTATAGACGAGTATACCGTCGGTATGCCGATTTTTGACCGAAAATGATCTTGGGTTATTTTCTACCATAGCTTTCGATTTTGCCATTCATTTATTGTGTTTACAATTATTCCTAAGACACATTACAGACTAAGCAGGTGCATGCTTCTTTCAGAGTCTGGAAATGATGATGACATAGCTTGGCTTCTTCACTTGATGGATGATGGCTTTTTTCCTTGACGACAGTTGTCCTGAGATACCCAGATTGAACAAAACAATATACATGTAGCAAGTATTATACAATAAATATACATTAGGACTATGTTATGTTTAAGTACTAATAAGGTAGTGATAGCTCGAGTATTAGTGATGTTATAATGTTAAATTTAATCGATTAACCATATTAAAAAATATAGTTAGATCATTGGGCTAACAATCTCCCCCTTTTTGATTATGGTAACTTGGTTAAATTTAAGATGACTTTAATAGAAGCTCATATCACTAATATGTAAAACAATAAGCATATATCACTAAAGGTGTAAGAAGAGTATAAATGCTATAGCGATTTCATGATTGATTAGTGATAGTTTAATGCTAAACTTAATCGATTAACTATATTAAAAAATATGATACAATCATTGGGCTAATAATCTCTCCATTTTTTATTATGTCAAATCGGTTATGGATACAATAGATGCATATATCACTAATATGTAAAAGGCATGAGCATACATCACTAAAAGCATATTACTTAAACTACTTCTACATTTTTTTAAACATACTAGCATACTTAAACTTATTTCTCCCCTTTGACATGATAAAAAATATGCTTCCCCTACTTGTAGATGCAAGTAATTCAATCTCAAGTAAATAAATCAGAGCAGGAGGAAGGCATAGGCAATCATGATCAAGATAAGTTATGAAAGCAATAGGAGAAGTGTGTAAAGACAAATTTTAGAAAATATACAATTAATGTATAATACCAATTGAAATATAGTTTGTTAAAACACAAGGTAGTTGGTAATATCATTGTGGAAAAATGAAAATAATTCAATAAGTAGTTTACCAACAAAAAAAATAAGGAAGAAATCTAAAACATAATATGATATGAAATATTTACTCCAGTTTAGAAAGAATGGATTTCAAACAAAAGCCATAAAGATGAGATATTTGCAGATATAATAGATACCATGAGAATAATGGAAGAAACAATAAAAGATTTTAACAATGATTAAGAAAACAAATATGATTCACAATTTGTCCATACAAATTAATGGATCAATGCCATAAAGGGAATATAATCATTGAAAAGAAATCAAATATATATACAAGAATCTTCCTATTTGCAAAATCTATCCGCTTACCCAAGTTCATGTATTTGAACTCAATTACTATATCATGCTATATGAATAATCTTTAGATAAACATGAAGGTCAAGGAGAAAAGTACTTGAGAATGAGACTTCAGTCGACTTGAATGCTCCCTCTCAAAGTATGACCAATATATAATCATGATTTTTGGGTAAGTCCAAGCAAAGAAAGCCAAAACAATTAGCATAGAAGGAAAGCCAAAGCAATGAAAGCTAAATAGAATCATCAATAAAGATAAACAAGTTATTTTAGGAAAATTCTATCTATTTACCCATAAATAAGAGAGAAATAAGATAATTAAGAATTGCATACACTCTCATAAACCCTTTACATATCATGAACACAATTAAAAGGATATTTAAAAAGAATGAATATGAGTTCATGATGAACTAGGTATACCACATATTAAATGATGTAAATGAATTGACATAATTAATTTGCTCCCCCTCAAAATATGCGTATCTAGTTCCAAAGAAATTATATGCAAACAAAAGAAATGAAAAACAAGATCTAGAGGATCTATAACTAAGAATTTTCTCCCCCTTGCTCAATGCATATAAGGCAAACGAATCGAATCGTCACGAAAACGAAAACTATTATCTTTAAACAAAAAGAAGATATCCAATCAATAGACACTAAAGATGAACAAATAAAATAATATATCCAATTAAGCATATAAATCAAAGGATAAGAAACATTTGAACTAAAAGGATAAACTCATAAAGATATAATTTAGGTCAATATATATTACCTTTTGTGAAAAAGTCATCATGATGCTAAAAGTATAGTCAATCAAATAAACAAAACATGATGAAAGTCACAATATAGCTCAAAAAATACAAAAATTATGTCCATGATTAACTAATTAAGCAAGAATCAATCAATTGATTACTTTACATTGACCTAATGAACTTTACCACATATATATACCAATCATAAGGTAAGGACCAAACCTTGCTAATACTTATGATAAAAACCAATTAGGTTCATAGCAAAGCGAAAGACTAGACTGAGCTTTGCTTTCGCTATTCTTTAAACTTTGGCATATAAGCCGGAACTCGATTCATTCAAACAAGACTTTTAGCTGAGTCCCCTTCTTCCTTACCCCACGGCCTACACTCCGTTGGTGATTGAGCCCTGATTTGGTCTTTCCGCTTTACTTCTAGGCGCAAGAAGTGCAAACGGTTGCCCTTCCATCTCCCCTTCTTTAATGGCGGAGGGATTCCATCGCCTGCTCCCGCTTAGATAGAATAGGAGCCTTGCCAGAACTAGAACATGCCTTGTTGATATAGGTCACTTATTAGAAACACCAATTTGACTTTCAACATAGTTCACCGGCCAAGCCTCTTTCAAGCTGGCTAACTGCATGCGGGATTTTTTTTTCTTTTATTCCATTGTTGGATGACTAAGTCAACATCGAAAAAACATTAAGCCACGAGATTGTACAAAAAGCCATGTGCCAAGGAAAGTGGTTAGGAAGGGACTGAGTTGGTCTAGCGAAAGCGAAGAAGGAGCTTAAAAGCACCTGTTTTCCAGGAACGAAGCAGATCGACCAGTTCCACTTCAATTCAGCAGGGTAAGGAGAACAAAGTGAGGCGACCGTGCCGGGAGGTGATAAAGTGATGTCAACGTTAAGGTGTCTTATTCCTCGAAGTAGAGGAAGAAGGATCAGATGATGAACAGTCGCCTTTTGCGGATCTAGTACTTACTCTATTACTCGAATACACCTTGCTCCGCTCTGGTAAAACCCTATTTTGGCTCCGTTGGCTCTGCTTGCTGATCTTCATGCGTGAAGGGATGGGAGGAAATAAAGGGCGGTAGATGATAATGAGAAAGGGCGTCGCGTCTGGAGTTCGGTTGAGGAGATTGATTTGACTTTCTTGCCTTTGAAACGGGACCTTGTACTTGGATTGCTGTCAAAGGCAATCCTAGTTGTCCCCGATGGTCAAACCAATGAGAGTTGTCTCGGTCATCTCACTTTGTTCGCCTTCTTTCGCCCTCCCTTCGATCGCCTTTGGACCGGAGTCATTCACACCAAAGCTGCTTCCTCTAAAGGTCCTACATGCCCAAACACCAAGGATTTTGCAGTATTTTCTTATGATGACCTGGTCGAGAAAGTACGAAACATCGGTGTAAAAGATGGATGTACGAGCGAATCACAGGGGCTTACCCCGTGAGACTATTAAGTTATATTAAAAAATGAGCTAAAAGCCCAATATAGGAGTTACGGGCGAGCAAGGAAACCCTATGGCTAAGAAGACTGCGACCGTGAAGTTTCATTCTCTTAAAGTTTACCTAAACTCGGAGAAAAACATTTTTTCCATCAACAAAGAAGCTTGTGGACTTCATTGGTTCGTCTTTCCTCAACTGACCTTACAGCCGCTCACCGATACCAGGTGACGACTGCCTATGACCGGTGCTTTGCTGCTTGCATGAGTGACATAAGTAGATTCTTACAAGAGAGCAAATCTTCTTCATGATTCTTATTTTTATTGAATGAGGGGAGCCCCAGCTATTTGAGCAGCAGAAGCAGGTTTGAATCGATCAAATGTGAACTATGACACGGTTGCATTTGTCGGCAAATCCAGTCCCATAACAGAATAAGGCTATATCCTAGCACCCCTCAATCGTCAGGGTAGGGCTCGCTACACCTACCAGCAACAGGTTATCTTTAAACCTAAGATTTGCCTTAAACGAACCAACCTGGGGCCCGAGAATGAAATGGAGAAATGATCGGAACAATTGAGGAAAGAAAGAGAATGGTGGCGGCCCCTTTCGCCCAGACTTTTCCACCATTTTTGCTTGTGCTAGTGCCTCCATAAATTCATGGATTTTTTGCAATATGAGATTGAATGCCATAACTTTGATTTGTAGAATCCCTCATATTGACATTTGTGTGATTTCCTCTTTTCAAACAAACTCCTCCGCGGGTTGCCTGAAGTGGTGGTGCTTTTCACCTACCTTCCTAAATCCACTAATGGTAAGAATACTGTGGTTTTTGCCACTTCTACCCCCGCCTTGCCTAATTTTGGTGATTTCTTGCCAACAAATCTTCCGATTCGGACCACATAGAGATGTGGGTAGAGGAAGTCTCAAAAAACGAAGGCCGAGTTGTAGGTCACGTGACCTGCAACGAAAGGTGGCTGAGACTCTGAAATGTGAAACAGTCTTCTCTTGTACAATACCTGGTATGACTGACAAATATTGGAGGTGGAGGAGGAGGGCGTAGCATAATAGATTTTTTCTTTCTTAAGTAACTCAGTGCTCCAGACGGGGAAAATGAAAGCATAATTCGTCATCTCTCTTCCCTCCCAAATTTATATTTAATAATGAAGACTTATTAGTTGAAAATGGTTATCTCATTATTCCCGGCTCTGTGTTGAGCAGCTAAAGAAAAGAAAAAGATTTTCTTTAGCTTCTTCTTCTTTGCCAACCAACCACTTCATAGGGGCCAGAAAGACTCGGTCATAGGATGGTAAAGACAAAGGCATGGGCGGAGATAGGAGCATGGGTAGCATTTTAGGCGTTCCCCAAAAAGGATTTTCATTTCTTTCATAGCTTGTAGGTCTATTGGTTGGCTTTAGTAGCTGGAGCTGAAGCAAACACTATGCGAGAAGTAGCATGCGCCCGTAAGGAAAGGTATCACTGGATCCTGTGGACCGGGACGCTAAAAGAAGATTCTCCTTTTCTTTAGGATGGATCTTGTGCTAGCTGAGGCAGAAAGCTAGTCAAGGCATTTATCCGCCAGTGAAGTAGATCTCGAACAACCACTTCCATTTTCGTACTATTATGTGGTTTCGTACTATTATGTGGTAACCAATGAGTAGTCAAGGTAGAATAAAACATTTGACATGAAGCTTATATAGTTAGATAATCTTGAACTACCCAATCATTAGGATCATTTTTCAAGAGAGATAAATGAAACATGCATGCTCCTAAGAATCTCATCAACAAACTTCAATAGAAAACCCAAGTCCATATCTATAATAAAAACTCACAAATAGATGAAAAAACATGGGAAATAGTCAATCTCATTTAAATGCTAACTACTTTTAATCAAAATGAGATGGAAAAGATAATTCGATGAAATCATGACTCAATAATGAGAGAAGTCTAAAAGATGCTTGCTAATGACTTAATATGAAAATAGATTAATAAAAAAGAATCACATACCTCAACAAGAAAAACAAGATTAAATCAAGGATTTGTCAAACTAATATTATAGAATAAGCATATCTATCTAATATAGAAAATAAATCACATCAAGATAATTCACAAAACTTGTTTTTATAAACTATCATATCATATATAGATGGAATGAAAGACAAAAGCTATATGGGTGAAAGTGAACCAAGATAAATGAAATAAACTTATACTAAGCTAAACGTTCTCATTTTAACCTTGAGTCACCAACACTAAGGATAAGAGCATAAAAATAAGACAAAAAAAATGAAGAGGCTCTTATCAAAGATAGAGGCAATATATATATATATATATATATATATATATATATATATATATATATGAAACACAAAAATACAAATTTTTTTACCAAGTATTGAGAATAATCCATGATAGTAAAATTATAGATCGATATAGAGAATGTAAAATATTATTGTCATGATGAAATAAGTGTATTATCTAGAATTGGATAAATATCAAAACTAAGTGTTCAAAATATAGTAGCAAAATGCACAAGGTATTTGTAGTATCAATTACATGTATCCTTATGTGCTACAACATCATTGGGTAATAATAACTACAACCCAAGCAAAAACCAAAGAAAAGAGCAAAGATAGATCATCAAGATCAAGAAAGCTAGATGTTAGAGATAACAAAAACATTATTAAAAAAGCTTTCATAGTGCACAATAGAAATAATATTTTGAAAGTGTGCACTGATAACTGAGGTAAATAAGATACTTAAGTAAAAGCACAAGAACATATGATTCTTAAACAAACATCCATATTTAGTCATAAGCAAAGCATTAATAAATATTTTTTTTCAACATCCTAACTTAAAGATGTAAGTCCAACAAAGTTCAAAGATATGAATCATCAAAATATATATATATATATATATATATATATATATATATATATATATATATAGGCATACATGAAAGGATTCAAACAAATAAAAGCATGTATACTCAATGTCAACAAAAATGCCAAGAAGATATAATCAAGAAAACGACTTTAAGGAAGAAGCTAATTAATTAATTAGAGAGATTCACAAATATAGCAAAAGAATCAATAGCTAAGATATAAGGTAAGCACAAGTTTGAAGATACAAGTATAGAATACTCTTCAAATTAAAGTAAGATAAGCTTAACCCATATGCCTATATAAAGATATTTATATATATATATATATATATATATATATATATATATATATATAAGAGATACATGAACAACCTAAAGATATAAATTTAATTATATAGTCATGTATCCTTAATGAAATAGTTGAAATGCTTTTAACAAATTCAAACAAGTATAAATAAGATTTATTAGGCAAAGACTCAATTGATTCGCAAGAAATTTGTCAAAAAGAATTAATAGCGAATTTATTATGCAAGCACAAGGTTACATAAAAGTATAGGTATAAACTTTTCAAGTAATAAGAAACTAGTGCTAAACACATATATTCACAATAACCGATTATATTAAATATGACATATGTAGACAAATTGGTGAGAAGTAACTATCTAAAAAACATAAAGATGGAGAGTCAAAAAATATTTACTCAAAATCAAAATCTAAAGATCCTATGGACTAGAGTAATATGCATGCTTTATAAATAATGACTAAGAAATTATAAATAAGGACTAAGAAATTATAACATGCATATATAAATGTGTCACACTAATAGAAAATGAGTGATAGACTACATAGTGTAAACTAATCATTTTAAGTTAAGTAACTAGTCATGCTAGATAAAAGTGATTCCAAGAGAAATACACAAAGCATGCTAGTATCATATATCTCACATTGATTTATATAATAAGCGACTAAAAGATATCAATGAGAGATTGTAGCGAGACAAAACGAAACATACTAGATTCTATAAATTAAGCCATTTATGTAAGAATCGTTTAACATGTTATTAAAGTGGCTCTAGTGGCCACATTTGTGTTGGTGCAATTGCTTTGAAGATGACCATTGTAGTTTTGCAATCACCAACATGCTCCACAGTGCTATATTCCGGCACAAGAAGCTTCACCTACAATATGAGGTGAAGACTTTTGGTATCCAAATAAACTTGGATCCACATTTGTTAGTTTTGGGAGCCCAAATAGCATTGACTCTAGCATTGGTAGTAAAACTCCTACGAATAGGACAAGCAAAGTTCATATGGCCAATGCGGGAGCAAAAGAAACACCTAATGCTAGTGTGTGCACATGTATCAGAATGAGCATGATTGTGATCATGTGACATACTAGAATGATGGATATCTCTAGTGTAAGCATGAGAAGATTTGGTTTTAAGAATATTATGTTATAACAACAAATCATCATGCATACTAGTAAGAGAATTAAATTTAGCATTTAAAACATTATTCTCTTCTTCAAATAAAGCAATTCTAAAGATAAAAATATCATTTTGTTTCTTTAAAACATCAATAGAAGAATCATGCAATTGTGATAACTCATGCGTTTCTCTTGAAATCTTCTATTGATGAAGAAAGTTTTTATTTTCAAAATTAAAGCATCATTCAAACTCTTTAAAGAAACACAAGATGAGTTTTGAGAATCAAGTCTAGATAATAAATCATTATTGTCATTTCTCAACAACTCATTTGTTTTTTCTAAATGAATAACCTTTTCTGAAAGTTCTTCATTTGTAGAATGAAGGTCATCAAGAATCTCTAGGGATTGATTAACCATAGCTTTCCACTTAGAGCATTTAGAAGAAACATGATTGTTTATGCTACTAGAAATAGAACCCTCTTTATCGGAGGAGGAATAAGATGCCATAGATAATAAGGATATACTCTAAGGATGTTAAGCCAAAAGAAATTGAGTCCTTGTTCTGATACCAATTGTAGGAACCCTAGAGAGGGGGGGGGGTAAATAGGGTCAAGCTAATAAATCAAGCACAAATGATTAATAATAGGCAATTTAAAATTAAGTGTGCAAGATGTAAATCAATAAGAATACCGACACCCGATGTATCATGGTATCCTCCTAGAGGCACTCCAGTTTCGAAAACTCTTGTCTGGCTTCAATCCACTATTGTCAAAATAATTACACCACGAGCTTTGATCTGAAGGCTCGTTGACTTCTTATACAAGAGCTTTGATCCTAAGGCTTTCTAACTTCACACAAGCTTTGATCCGAAGGCTTGTACACTTCAACCTTTTACAAGATGGTTTTGATCTTCTTACAACAAATATAAAGATCTAGCTTTTACAACTCAAGAACACTCTAACACAATTTGTGGATAGGCAAATGAAAGCTTTGGTGGAGTGTTTGTGGATGGCCTTTGGTAGATAGGAAATTTTTAGGCTCAAAGGGATCAACCTTGAATGAAGGAGTTCAAGGCTATATATAGGCCAACACAAAGAAAGCAAAATTGCAACTTTCAGTCTGCGAATGATATACCGCCGGTATACTACAGTATACCGCCGATATACTACAGTATACTGCCGGTATACCGGTCTACAGTATCAACGGCTAGAAAAAGAGCGTTTGGATCATTTAATGCATAAGAATTCGACCGTTGGATTGCCAACTGTGATGAACCGGTATACCATCGGTATAGACTAGTATACCGTCGGTATGCCAGTCCAAACGACATAGAGCAATATATATATAAAATCGGTATACCGTCGGTATACTGCATTATACCGTCGGTATGCCGATTTTTGGCCGAAAATGATCCTGAATTATTTTCTACCATAGCTTTCGATTTTGCCATCCATTTCTTGTGTTTACAATTATTCCTAAGACACACAGACTCTAGACAAACTAAGCAAGATGCAGGCTTCTTCAGAGTCTGGAAATGATGATGGCATAGCTTGGCTTCCTCACTTGATGGATGCTGACTTTTATCCTTGACGGCAGTTGTCCTTAGATATCCAGATTGAACAAAGCAATATACATGTAGCAAGTATTATACAATAAATATACATTAGGACTATGCTAAGTTTAAGTACTAATAATGTAGTGATAGCTTGATTATTAGTGATGTCATAATGTTAAATTTAATCAATTAACAATATTCAAAAATATAGTTAGATCATTGGGCTAACAAGAGACCCCGAGTCGGTGACGGTTAGTATTTGCAATGGTTGGTATAGGATAAGGACATGCCAAACTAAATAGGTATCGGCTGTATTGTATCATTATCGGCCAATAGTACAAACTATGCTCAAAATCCCCTTAAATCGATTTATTCATTCTTACCAACCTTACGGTTCCCGTGATTCATTCCTTGGCGTATTATTTTCTATAAATTTTTATGGTTTAGATATCGGATCAGTCATATTTCAGAGAAATGGAAAAGGGGAAAACCTCGATATAAATATCTGGGGTTTATTGGAAAACGAGCATATAACAAAGAGAGTTTCATTAAGTAATTTAAATGATATTTTTCTTGGGAATATTAGGGTTGGAACAAGGATGGGAGGGAGAGGGAAAAAATGTGTGTGGCTGTAAGAATTTACGGAAACAGGGAGACTGATCTGGTTGCTTGGATACACTTGACTTGATGAGAGGTATTGGGATGGTTATTTGAGGGGCCACGTGAGAGAGGATGACAAAAATAGATGGATTATCTAGGGATTTTAACTTTTAAGTGGAGGGAGGAGTTTGTGATATTGAAAGATCAAAGGTAAAAGAGGATAAGAAGTAGTACCACTCGACTCCATTGACTTCTCTGTTAGGAAGGAGCTATATTTTCTAATCTTTACAACATCTTTATTTGTTGCAGTCCATTTTTTCTGCCTGTTGAGATGCACAAGTTTGATTGGATCAACTGAGTTCTTAAGATGCTTTTGTTATTCAAAACATGTCTAATTCCTTCTTGCATAGAACTCTAGTGAAGGTAAGTCTTCCTCGTACTAATTTCCAGTTTCCTACGATGTTGTTGAGTGAAAGAAGGTTTAAGAGGAGCAAGAAAACTCATGACCTTAGTTAATCTGAGTGAACTTCTGAAGTAATGCAGTTGCCCCATCAATTTAAGAGGGATAGAGTGAGGAGTTCCTGCTGAGCAAAGTTCCGATATCACACCATAAATTAATTGCTGAAAACCTTTAGGTAAACATCTCTGGTAAAATGCAGTATAGATAATGCATTCGACATGCAATGTTGTATAAGATGAACTACCAGGCACAGAAAATAATGAAACAGGAATGGTTTGCTTTGGAAATAAGTACACCCATGTACCTCACCTGTTCGGCCATGAATATTAGGCGAATGTTATGGTTGATTGGTTTCTTCTATCTTCCTATCAAAGCAAGGAATGCAAACTCTTAGTTGTTTTGGAGTTTCAAAGATCTACAATTTTCTGAAATTCCTGGGAAGGTTCATGATTGCTGATTGCGAAAAATAGGATGGAGACTCTGCAAAATGTGCGCTATGCAGAAGCTGACTGTTTTATTTTTCTGTTTTGCATATATTTGCTGTTTCTATCAAGATAGGATGACTAAGTTTACATATTCAGGTAGATTACATTTGCAGATTCAACCAGAGCCTAACAGAAGTTATATTATTGGGGTAGTCTAAACTATATTCATTGAGGTCATTAAAATAGTGAACTGTCTGAAACTTATAGGTTTCTCTAATCCAAGATTGGTTCTCTATGTATGGTAACAGCACACTCAACCAAAGTATCTGGTTTTTTCTGATGCAACATTATCCAAACCAAAAGCTTGCAGAAACCAGACCTATATTGTGAAACCTCGAGCCCGGTTATAGAATCAGAAGTCTCCGGTTTGGTTCCAAAAAATTAGTGATATTGAATGAAACCAGATGTCTATTTACTGCAAACTGAAAGTGTGTATAATTCTTAATGAGCTGTCCAACATTTTTCCTTTTTGTCACATTTGTGAGTTTTCATTATTGGTGTTAATTTGAAAGGCTTCGACATTGCTTGCATTGCAGGAAGATGTATCCAAAGGCCACACAGAGTTGCTTGAACATAGGAGGGCTAGTGTTGTCAGCCAATCAGCACCGCTTTTTCCTCATAAAAAGTTTGATCCAACTGAGTTGCGACCTTCATCAACAAGGAAGTTATACACTTACGCTCTACCTACACCAGTTGATGCCATGAGGTCAATTTCCCATGGCTCTGTTTTTCCTGGATCTACAGCTCGACTGGAACGGAAGGTTGGATTGCCAACACAATTATGGCATTCTTCTCCATTGGATCCAGAGAAGTTGGTGAAAAATTCCAAAGATGATAATCAGTCGAGCCCCACAAGAAAAGCAAAAGCACAGTCCACAGTTCTTAAAGAGAGCAGCATTAATAGTAGTCCGGTCAGGATGCGACCTCCTTTAGGCGAGGGACAGTCACCGCCTCATCATCATCCACTTGCTGGTTCTGAAAGTAAGAAGATCAAACTACAAGCTTCCTCGGGTCCTCTGACAAGTAGACATTGGTCAACCAGGCTCAGTTTATCTGCTACTGACTACAGGCACTCTGTGGAATTTCCTCCTGCACTTTCTGCAATGCCAGCACGTGTGCTTACTTCTCACATATCTGTGTCTCCAAAAGCATCTCCTAATACTTCGCCTACACCAATGTCATCACCGAAGATTAGTGAACTTCATGAGCTTCCTAGACCACCTATCAGTTCAGCAAGACCCACCCGGCTTACCAGTTTGATTGGTCATTCAGCCCCTTTGGTTTATAGAGGTTCAGAGCTACAAAAGACGGGCAAAATTTCCTCAATCACTCCACAGACAGCATCACCATTACCAACACCACCTGCTGCTGTGCACCGTAGTTTCTCTATACCGTCAAGGAGCGGAAGAATGCCTATGTCACCAGTTGCTAATTTTCTGGAAACTTCACGTAATTCATACATGACTGAAGATGTTGCTTCGCCACCTCTAACTCCTATAACACTAACAAACACCCATACAGCATTACCTGCTTCAGAGTCAGTTACGCATTCTGCGAAAGCACGAGGTAACTTGTATTTTCTAACTTGTATTTTCTAGAATTGTGATGTATTCATTAGTAGAAAGAAAGCATTTGTAGTTCTTAACCACTTCAGTATCTTTTTTTTATAACAATTATCTGCTCTCAGTGTTTCATAGATTACTCTAGATTTTGTATGATACTTATCTGCTAACAGTGTTCCCATGATAGATGTTATGTACCATTAGGGCTGTCAACAGGTCGGGTTTGGGTCGGATATATGTAAAATCCCAACCAGACCCGATAACATTGGGTTCCATATCTGTACCCGAAACCCGACGAATTACATTCAGGTTCTGGTTTCAGAACCCGAACCCGGATCGAATTAAAATATTAAAGGAAAAGAACTAGTTTTGAATGGGTACGATACTTATCTGCTAACAGTGTTCCCATGATAGATGTTATGTACCATTAGGGCTGTCAGTGGGTCGGGTTTGGATCGGATTTATGTAAAATCCGAACCAGATCCAATTACATTGGGTTCCATATCTGTAGCCGAAACCCGACCGAATTACATTCTGGTTCTGGTTTCAGAACCCAAACCCGGTTTGATTTAAAATATTAAAGGAAAAGAACTATTTTTCAATGGGATATGCTGGGAATTGAACCTGCTCTTCTATAGCATGCACCCAACACTTCACCAACTGCTCTAAGACCATCTTTTACACTTATATATATATATATATATATATATATGTGTGTGTGTGTGTGTGTGTGTGTGTGTGTGTGAAGAAGTGGTAGGAGATAATATTCTAGGTATTTCATTCATCATGATATTACATATATATACATCCACATATCAACTTGGGACCTAAGTCACATGGCCAATCACCATAAATACAATTTAAATACAATTTAATCCCAATATTCCAATTACCATATATAGCCAGCCAATCATCATATATAGCTAACCACCATAAATGCAATTTAATGATACAATTTAATCCCAATACCCCCTCCCCACTCAAGTTGGAGCATGCAAGTCACAAATGTCCAACTAAAAAGAAACTCAAATTGCCGTTTGTCCAAAGCTTTGGTGAAAATATCCGCTAGTTGTCCATCCGTTGGCATATGAGTGGACGAATAACTCCAGCAAGAACATCATCCCTCAAAAAATGACCATCCACCTCAATGTGTTTTGTGCGCTCATGGAAAACTGGGTTCTGCGCAAGATGTAAAGCAGATTGACTATCACAAAACAAATCCATAGCACACAAATGTTGCACCCCCAAACTGCCAAGCAACCCCTTGAGCCAATTAAGCTCACACGTGACCGCCGCCATCGTACGGTACTCCGCTTCGGCCGAAGAACGAGACACCGTCACATGTTTTTTCGTCTTCCAAGAGATTGGCGAATCACCAAGAAAAATCAACCAACCAACCAACCAGACAAAAAGCGTCGTGTGATGGGACAACTCGTCCAATCAGAATCACACTACCCCCGGAGCCGCAAATCACAGTCAGAGCGAAGAAGAATGTCTTGATCGGGACAACCCTTCAGATATCTAACAACCCTCAAAGCCGTATCCCAATGATCACGCCGAGGCTTATGCATTAACTGCGACAAGATGTTGAACAACATAAGCCAAATCCGACCGAGTAAACGAAAGATAAATCAGCCGTCCCACAAGCCGTCGATATGCTACCCCATTAGACAAAAGTGGACTTGTAGAGCGTGTCAGTTGATGATGTTGTTCCATGGGAAAGCTTGTGGGTTTCGCCCCCAACAATCCCGTCTCAGAGATAATGTCAAGTGTATATTTTCGTTGACACAGAAAAATACCTTCTGCACTTCGAGCTACCTCAACACCAAAAATAAACTTCAACGCCCCAAGGTCCTTCATGTGAAAGTTTCCCAATTCTTTGCTGCGGCTACAGCTAGAATGCACGAACAGTAACCATTTTTGCAACCGGAGCAAAAGTATCAGTGTAATCAATCTCTTCAACCTGATGATTTTCAAAAACCACCAAACGGGCTTTAAGCCGCTCAACACTCCCATCAGAGTTATACTTTATCTTGTACAACCATCGGCTCCTCAGAACATATTTTCCAGCCGGAAGCATCTCTATGGTCCATGTACCACTATCCTCCAACGTCCGTATCTCCTTCTGCATAGCTTCTCGCCACCCTGCATCTTTAACCGCCTCTTTAAAGGTCGGTTCTGTACCTGCAGTTACAGCTGCAAGAAAATTTTTGTCCCAGAGAAAATCGGTCACAATTCAAAAAATGTGCTATAGGATAAGGAGTAGCTGAGGAGTGATTGAACGTGGTGGAACGTTGGGAGGGAAGACTATGAGACAACTTTCGTATTGTATTTGTAACAAAGTCACGGAGCTTCACAGACAAAATCTTGGTTCGCATGCCACGCCCTAGTGCACCCTCACCATTCGACACCACCACCGCCGCCTCATCCTCTGCTGTCGCAGCCGCCACGGCTGCCTGTGCCACGGCGGCCTCCGTTGCCGCATCTTCCACGGCGGCCTCGGTCTCAGCCGCGCTGTCCTCCACGGGGGCCTCAGCCTCCACGACGGCTATCCCATCCAAATGAGGTAGATCAAACCCCAAAGCATCATCGCCCAAGACAAGGGACGCCAGGTCAGGAGGAGCCATATCACCACGATCATCTTCAACAGAATAGGAAAACTCATTCTCATGAAATTTAACATCTCGAGAGACAAAAAAATCACTAGTAGCTAGATCATACAATTTCCAACCCTTCTTGTCATGGGGGTATCCTACAAAAATACACTTTTGACTACGAGGAGCAAACTTAAAAAAACTAAGATGGATCACCAAATAATATTTCATAAGGAGGAGCACCAAATAATATTTCATAGGGGGTTTTAAAACCAAAATGCTCGAAGGAGTTCGATTGATCAAATAACCAGCCGCCAAAATACACTCACCCAAAATTTTTTTTGGCAATTTTTTCTGGAAACGTAAAGCACGTGCCACATTCAAAATATGTCTATGTTTTCATTCGACGCTTCCATTCTGCTGAGGTGTACCTACACAAGATGTTTGAAACAAAATACCATTTTGTGCAAAGTAGTTGCGCATGCAATTAAACTCAGTACCATTATCATTTCGCACAAAGTGAACATTGGAATTAAATTGCCGCTCAATTATAGAAAAAAAATGACGAGAACATCTTGTATATTTCAGTCTTATCAATCAACAAAAATACCCAAACAACACGAGAACAATCAACCATAATCGTCAAAAAATATCGAGCTCTACACGAAGAAGGTGTAGGATACGGCCCCCAAAGATCATAATGTATCAAATCAAAAATTGTAACAGCCCGAGAGTCACTGACAGGAAAGATACCTCGAGTTTGCTTTGCCTGATGGCAAACTTCACATGCCTTATTCACTGAACTACTAGAGCTACTGACAACAGGAAGTGACTTTACTACTTTATCAGAAGGATGCCCAAGTCGCTGATGCCAAATGTCCAGAGATGTCCCAGTCATTGCCAAGGCCCGAGTCTTCGGTACAATACGAAAGTAGTAGAGTCCGTTCCGCCGTTCACCGACACCAATCAGGGTCCTCAAACTGGGATCCTGTATCACGCACAATTTTTTAGTGAATTGTACAACACAATTTATATCAACAATAATATGGGCCACAAATTAAATTGCAATATAATTGAGGTACGAATAGAACATTTGTGAAAACTACGCCTGGTGCAAGAGCAATACGCCCGCAGCATGAGGCAACCGTAGTCCGTCCGTCCGGGAGTCCAACCAGACACTCCTCTATTGCCATCACCCCCAACAATAAATCCAAATTCCTCGTAACATGACTCGAAACGCTTGTATCAATAATCCAAGGTGCAATGGACTTACCCACCATACGATCATCCGGAGATTTGGCCGATGAATTACCAAGGATAGAAATAAATTGTTGCCATTGGTCCAAAGTCAATCCCGGCATACCGCCGCCGCCTGCACCATCATCTGTCATCCGCTGGTGTGCAGCAATGAAGCCACGTCCTGCCACCGCTGCACGCACTTCCGCACCCCGTGCACGTCCACCACCAGTCGCAGGTCCTCTAAATCGGACATTGGGCAAATCCCACAGTGGTTTCGTCTCCTCAAAGTATGGTATTGTCTTCTTCACCGAAGCGTCTATAGTATGCAAAATCCACTACATAAGCATCGATTGGACGCAATACCAATTCTCCAATTGATCCTTCTCCGAAGGTTTATTGATAGACCCATCAACAAACCCAAATTTTCGTTGAGCCCATAGAGAAAGCCGAATAGATCTCGACCATTCCTCATAATTCTCTCCATGAAATACCACTTTCGTAATTGTATTACCTGGATTGTCATTAGAACAAAGATAATACGGGAATGTGGGATCGATCCGCGATGCCGCCGGCGTAGAAGTCCCGCCGCCGCTCGTCCTGTCGCCGCTCGACATACCGCCACCGTCGCCGCTCGAAGAAAATGTGCCATAGCCGTCAGGCTCTGATACTATGTGAAGAAGTGATAGGAGATAATATTCTAGGTATTTCATTCATCATGATATTACATATATATACATCCACATATCAACTTGGGGCCTAAGTCACATGGCCAATCACCATAAATACAATTTAATCCCAATACCCCAATCACCATATATAGCTAATCACCATAAATGCAATTTAATGATACAATTTAATTCCAATAATATATATATATATATATATATATATATATATATATATATATATATATATATATAAAGAAAAAAAAATCTACAATATTATTGAAATATAGAAATTTAAATCATGTTAAAATATTTTAAATATATTTTGAATATATTTTAGTTATGATTTATTATAAATATGTTTATAAAATTTTGGATATGTGTTTAGTTAGATAATATCATTTAGTTAGTTTAAATATAATTTAAGTTTTAAAATATTTTAGGATTTACATATGTTCAGGTAGTTGGGAGGATTTTAAGTTTTTAATTTTTTTTAAATACGTGAGAAAACAACTACAGTTACGTACTTGAAAATATTTTTTAATTTTTAAATTAATTGGTTGATGATATACATACGGCTTAGACGGCTCCATTTAGAGCTACTTCTAAGTCGCATTATATATATATATATATATATATATATATATATATATATATATATTCTGGAAAGCCAAAGTATACCCAATTTTTTCCCGGCTTCCACATGTTATACCCGAACCCAACCCGAAGGTCATTCAGGTTTGATTTTTTACATTCAAACCCTAAATTTCAGTCATGAATCAGGTCGGGTTATCAGGTTATCGGTTACCATGGACAGGCCTATGTACACATATTGAACAATTTATGTTTGGCTATACTAGTAGTATAGTTAGTCTTAGAGCAGTCTAAGTTTGAGGTATAGTATTAAGTTGATTAGTGTCAGTGGGGTTTCATTGTTTCGGATCCTCCTATTTCGATCTGGAACTGCAAAATGAATCAGTGTTGGCAGATACTCGAAACCTAGCTTTAAACTAGCCCATATATCCTACATTGTGGTTTGAAGACGATAACACCTTTATCCCAAAATTTTGTGGTCAACTGTTTGAATCGTGGTCTTCCTTTTGGTTCTGTTAAGGGCCATGTCCTCTGTAACACTAACAAAAACAATTTCCTTCTTTAAACTTATGCATGAATTATATTACATAGTACATTGCTGTTAAAATGTTTATTCATTTTAAAATTTATTATTTCTTTTCTTAATTGTGCAGATAGAATTCCAAGTGGTAACATAACTTATGCAGACTTCAAATCTTTTGCATGCATTATACCATATATTGAATTGAACTTCAACTAATGCATGTATTATACTATAGTATGTAAGCTTCATGTATCTAATATTTTTGATGAAATTACGCTACCTGCAGTGCTAGCTAAAATGTTCTCTTCTTTGATTACAGGTTTATCGTGATTACCCACCACCCTTTGCCATCTGTACATATTGGTCTGTGCATTCTTCTTCCCTAATATGATCCCAGTTTTGTTGGCAGTTCATTGTGACAAGCAAATCTTTGGTTGTACTAAGAGTCATCAATGGGATTTGGGAACTTCTGTTTTCTCAGGGTTTTCATTCCTATTATTCTTTGCCTCCCCCCCTTTCTAAGTATTTTTATACTTGGGTTTAGATGATTAGATCTGGACATACTTAACAGAAAGAATTATGTATTACTATATACATTATATTTTTTTTCAGTGTGTTAAGAACATGTTACAGCATTCACAGAGAAATTCGATTTTTTTTATGTTATTTTTTTGTAAATATAGTGTCCGAGTGGTGCTGTGACGCAGTTATATTCTGCTTATTCTCATTCTGTCAAACTCCATCAACATCTTCAGTTAGCTTAGTTTTAGTATTGCATAAACCAGTTTCAACATCTACGGAAAAGTGATATTGCTGAAAACATTTGTATAAGCAAGATAACTACACTAAATGTATCACTAGTATTGACCGTCTTCCTAATATCAGAAAGTGTTTTTTTTTTTTTGACAAATCAAGGTCTTGTTCATTCAAATATTGAATATCTTTTAGGCCTCCAATTTCTGGAAACTAGTGTCCAGGCAGCCCTGCATTGCCCAATCCCTACAAAATTTTGAATTAACATAATTACAAATATCACCATATTTTTTTTTGAACAAACAAATGATGCAATGGGAGTGAGAAAAAGGGTTGAAAATGAACGTGGAATACCATTTTTCAAACCGGAAGAAACCTGCCAAGGACCGAAAAAGACAAATCTAGACACGATTACAAATCCTGATGAAAAAAAATTCACGGGACAAACGAAATCAAATCCAAATTTTTTTCCACTAATAGAGTAAAGAGAATTCACGACTCATTACAAACTTTTCCACTGATCGACACGAATTATCATAACACTTCAAATAAATGGAAATAGATTACAATGAGAAATAGGAGTTACCAAAGACAAGAAACGAGGAAGAACCAAAGAAGAACTCCTCGATTTTTTTTTCTTTTCAAATCAATACCTGAAACTCTGAATCACCTCTTCCCCTCTTTGAAAATGGCACCTTAGAGAACTCTCTCTCCTCTATATATGTTGTATACGGATTATGGTTAGGAAATTCCTATTTAAACCATCCATAATTTTAAAATAATTTGGACCATTGATCACGATCCAACAGTGATTGAAAGCCACCTGAATTGGGCCTTCAACCCCCGATGTGGTACATGTCGACAGTATACCGCCACTCTACTGCCAAGCAGTTCTAGAGCAGCAACGACGATATACTATGGTATACAGACAAAAAGTTCTGGAACAAAATATGCACTAAGCTGCATAACGGTGGTATATCGCCCCTTGTGATATGGCTTTGTACATACTATGATACGGGCTCAGATCGAGCCACATTTGTCGCCATCGACTCCCCGAGCTTCTCCGACACACGGATGATGTCCGTCGCACTCTAGGATGTTCTCTGCATAGGTTGGGAACCCCACCCAACACCAAAATCTTTCTCTTCCAACGAGGTGGAGGAGCTCGCCATTCTGACGACCTCGTGCAAAACTCAAATTTTTTTTTCTTGGTACAACTTTTGTGAGCTTATCCACTCCATTGTCCTCTGTATAGACCTTCTTAAGTGTCGTATCCTAGCCTTTAGCATATCTAGTATCTAATGATATCGAGTTATAATTTGCTTGGACCGACTATGAAATATAGGATTCTTCCCAAGATAAATAACACTTTGCCTATCATAATGCAAAGTGTATTACTCTTGTTTTAGCCCCATTTTCTGCAAGAAATTTTCAACCATAACAACTCCTTGCAAGCCTCTGTTACTTCAATAAATTCTGAATCTGTCATACAATATACTTATACAATCATGACTGCCACGAAACTGGCCCACTAGTAAACACTATAACATAGTTTGAAGTTGATCTCCTGATATTCACATCCCCAACCATATCAGTCTCGGTATAACCAACCAACTTTTGCTTGTCACTTCCGAATGAAAGTTTCCAATTAGCAGTGCCCTAAAGATAACGAAGGATCTATTTTGTAACGACCCGCTCCGTTCAACCTGGAGGGCCGATTCAAACGATACAAGTGTAGCGAACCGACCTACCTTGCTCAGCGAGATGACTCGTTCGATGCAAAGGCATTCAGACTTGGACTTTCAAATGGAGTTCATACTTAGACTTTTCAGAGGCTCGTTCGGAGTCTCGCTCGGTCGATGTGATCCATCGCTAAGGTGGGTGGCTTCGATGAAGCTGTTTCTACTTAGCTGAACACTTAAGAAAATGGATGATACATGCTAGTTTCTAAGCGAAAATCTTTGCATGCTAATAAAAAGAGAGATGAACGCACATAGCTAAATAAATAATCCCGCCTTATCATGTGTATAGGATATGGAAACTCTGTCCTGCCAGTGCGTAACTTAGAATATTGATATAATGGAGTAAGTTTCATATGTTGTGCCACATAGTAGATCTCGTTTACGATATTGATGTACTGCATTGCACATAATGTAACACGAAGTTAGGGTAGAATCATATTGTATACATAGACGAGGAAGACTATCAAGTAGTCGTTCTGAGTCAGGAGAAGAAAAGAAGAGAAAGCACTTGGGATATACAGATCATCGAGGAAGTCTCCGATGTCACGACCCGCACCCGGTGTAGGGGTACGAGTATATGGGTACGTCCAACCTACGCCGCTACATCGGCGGTAGAACACTGTCTAGGTCAACAATACTATCTACACATCTCACATATAATATATAAGGTACTTGTCATGCTATCTCAACTCCAAATAGAGGACAATGATAATATGATAATGGTAAACAATACTCAATCACAATAATAAACTAGAGGAAGATATAGCACAATATGGAATAGAAGAAAAGAAATACAGAGTTACAATACATCACAAGTCCAAGTCCAATCTCAACACAATGATCACAAATATAATACATGCCAAAAGTGTCAAACTAACAAATACAATATCATAAATGAACTAGCTAAATCTCATCGACTGCTGGTACTATCTCAATAGGCTCTACGGGTGCTATCTCAACTGGCTCGCCATCTTGTGGCCTATAGTGCGTAGGACACCGGTCAAATAATGGAAAGAAACTGAGAACAATATGGTGAGGAACATCAATGTAATGAACTGGAATAAATGGAACACTATAGTAAATATTTTTTGAAATATTAGTAAGATAATGTGATCGGCTTGGGCCTAACATGGGCTATATATAAAAGGTGAGCTGGCGTGATCACACGTGAGTTGCATGATCTGATAGCTATCACGGGCTATAAGGTATGATCACATATCCACTAATACTTCTCCAACCTCCGACTAGTACACGTATCCAAATTATGATATGTTATAACACGTATATCACGATGCACGGTCTATAATATCATGCACTATGATCACGATCTATATAATCATGAAGATATCATGGTAATCACTGAGTAATCATGAAGCATGACACGTCGATCACTGAGTAATCACAACAATAACATCTCATGACCTAGATCCACGTATACCAATCCGTGTAACCATCGTGTCAGAAATTAATTATCTCAATACTAAATACATGAAACATAGAGACTATCAAATAAAAAAACTATCAGAGAATGTACTCGCCCGTGGTCCTGAGCAAAAGATGTAACTTGGTGTCTGAGCTGGTGTCTCACAGACCTATATATGAAATATCATATCATTTGGGTGAAAAGAAGTGATAAATAAGTTAAAATACACTAAATATGATTTTCTAGGCCATTCCTAAGTCATATTAGCAACTAGATCAACCTTAGTCAAACTAGTCAAACTTAAGTCATACACAAGTTTCTAGGTCCACACTAAGGTGATTAGTCTATATTGGTCACTAATTAGTTAACACTAGCTTGTATTAGCTATACTAGGTCATTACCTAGGTTTTTAAGTCATTATCTTAGTGTATAAGTAATACCTTAACCTATACTTACACTGTCTAGCTATAACTTGATCTCATGGATAACTATCCTTAGCCTAGCACTGTATACTAAATAACTTAAGCTATAGATAATTATCTCTCTTAACTAGTATATTAATATCTACAATATGGTCATACTCCTATCCTTAACTAGTATTGATACTAACTGAAACTCTAACCTAATACCCAATCTAGTATCTCACTGACACCACTGAACTTACCCACAATACCTCATTGATACATATTGGTGTATATATAGGAACCTTAGAGGGGGGTGAATAGGGTCAAGATAATAAATCAAGCATAAATGATTAATAATAGACAATTTAAAAATTAAGTGTCCAAGAAGTAAAGCAATAAGAATACGGACACCCGATGTATCTTGGTATCCTCCTCGAGGCACTCCAGTCCCGGAAACTCTTGTCTGGCTTGAATCCACTATTAGCAAAATAGTTACACCATGAGCTTTGATCCGAAGGTCCGTTGACTTCTTACACAAGAGCTTTGATCCGAAGGCTCTCTAACTTCACACAATCTTTGATCCGAAGGCTTGTACACTTCAACCTCTTACAAGATGGTTTTGATCTTCTTACAAAAAATATAAAGATCTAACTTTTACAACTCAAGAACACTCTAACACAATTTATGGATAGGCAAATGAAAGCTTTGGTGGAGTGTTTATGGATGGCCTTTGGTAGATAGAAAATTTTTAGGCTCAAAGGGATCAACCTTGAATGAAGGGGTTCAAGGCTTTATGTAGGCCACCATAAAGAAAGAGCAAAAATATAAATTTCAGTCTGTAAACGGTATATCGTCAGTATACTACAGTATACCGTCAGCATACCGGTCTGCAGTAGCAACGACTATAAATATGACCGTTGGGATCATTTAATGCACAGAACCCGACCGTTGGATTGCCAACTGTGATGAACCGGTATACCGTCGGTATAAACCAGTATATTGTTGGTATGCCGATCCAAACGACATAGAGCAATATTTATATAAAATTGGTATACTCCAGTATACCGTCGGTATGCCTGTTTTTATGTCCAAAATGATCCTGTGTTATTTTCTACCATAGCTTTTGATTTTTCCATCCATTACTTGAGTTTACAATAATTTCTAAGATTTATTACAGACTCTAGACAGACTATAGCAGGTGCAGGCTTCTTCAGAGTCTGAAAATGATGATGGCATAGCTTGTCTTCTTTCCTTGATAGATGATGGCTTTTTTCCTTGACGGCAGTTGTCCTGAGATATCCAGATTATGAAATCTGAATACCTTTCGGGAGCTTCGCCCTCGAACCCCCATGGGGGCGCTGCCCCCTCGACCCTCGTCCGTTGACCGGGCAGCGGAAACCCCGGGTGCGTGGCTTTGGAGATGTCGTAGGCGGTTCAGATAAATCTTGTGGGATGACGTTGTCTTTGGCCCATTATGATTTCTTCATTGCATATGTCCATGTTTGATCTTGATTATTGCTTTTCTGCAGATACATGTTAGACGAACAAAGCAATGTACATAGTAGTAAGTATTGTATATTTAATACACATTGGGACTATGCTAAGTTTAAGTACTAATAATGTAGTGATAGAATAATTATTAGTGATATTAAAAAGTTAAACTTAATCGAATAACCATGTTCGAAAATATGGTTAGATTATTGGGCTAACAATCTCCCCTTTTTTGATTATGACAATCGGTTAAGTTTAAGATGGCTTTAATAGAAGCTCATATCACTAATATGTAAAACAATAAGCATATATCACTAAAGGTGGAAGAAGAGTATATATGCAATAGTGATTTCATGAATGGTTAGTGATATTTAAAAGCTAAACTTAATCGATTTACCATATTCAAAAATATGATACAATCAATGGGCTAACAATCTCCCCATTTTTTATTATGGCAAATCGGTTAAGTTTAAGATGGATATAATAGATGTATATATATCACTAATATATAAAAGATATAAGCATACATCACTAAAAACATATTACTTAAACTACTTCTACCCCTTTTTAAACATACTAGTACATACTTAAACTTACTTCTCCCCCATTGACATGCTAAAAAATAAGCTCCCCGTACTAGTAGATGCAAGGAATTCAATCTCAAGTAAATAAATCAGAGCAGGAGGAAGGCATAGACAATCATGACCAAGATCGGTTATGAAAGCAATAGGAAAAGTGTATAAAGACAAGTTTTAAAAAATACACAATTAATGTATAAAACCAATTGAAATAATACTTTCAAAACACAAGGTAGTTGGTCATATCAATGTGGAAAGATGAGAATAATGCAATAATAGGTTTACAACTAAAAATCTAAGGAAGAAATCCAAAACATGATATGAAATATTACTCTAGTTTGGAAAAAAAATAGATTTCAAATA
The DNA here is from genome assembly GCA_036927795.1 of Iris macrosiphon. NCBI lineage: Eukaryota > Viridiplantae > Streptophyta > Magnoliopsida > Asparagales > Iridaceae > Iris > Iris macrosiphon. The sequence goes on from JAYESA010000017.1 coordinate 101,320,000, forward strand.
AAGCCATAAAGATTAGATATTTGCAAATATAATAGATAACATGAGAATAGTGAAAGAAACAATAAGAGTTTTTAACAATGATTAAGTAAACAAAATATGATTCATAATTTGTCCATACAAATTAGTGGATCAATGCCATAAAAGGAGTATAATCTTTGAAAATAAATGAAATAGATATACATGAATCTTCCATTTTGCAAGATCTATTCACTTATCCAAGTTCATGCATTTAAACTCAATTACCATAACATGCTATACGAATAAATTTTAGATAAACATGGAGGTAAAGGAAAAAAATACTTATGACAGAGAGATTCAGTCGACTTGAATGCTCCCCCTCAAAGTATGACCAATCTAGATAATCATGAATTTTGGGTAAGCCCAAGCAAAGAAAGCCAAAATAATTTAGCATACAAGGAAAGCCAAGGCAATGAAAGCTTAATAAAATCATCAATAAAGATAAACAAGTTATTTTAGGAAGATTCTATCATTTAACCCATAAATGAGAGAGAAACAAGATAATAAAGACAATTGCATACACTCTCATAACCCTTCATGAATCATGAATACAATTAAATAGATATTAACAAGAAGCAATATGAGTTCATGATGAACTAGTTATACCACATATTAGAGGATGTAAATAAATTAAACAATTAATTTGCCCCCCCTAAGAATATGCGTATCTAGTTCCAAAGCACTTATAGCATAATAATAGATATATACAAGATCTAGGGGATATATCAACTATAGATTTTATTTCCCTTACTCAATGCATATAAGGTAAAAGAATTATTACAAAAACAAAAACAATCATCTTTAAGAAAAGAGAGAATAATGTAAAAGGCACTTAAAGATGAGTAGCATAAAGAAATATCCAATAAAGCATATAAATCAAAGATAAGAAACATTGACCTAAGTAGGTTAACTCATAAAGATATAATCTAGGTCAATATATATTACCTTTTGAGAAAAGATCATCATGAAGCTAAGAGTATTATCAATCAAATAAACAAAATATGATGAATATCACAATATAGTTCAAAAATATAAAAAATATGTCCATAATTAACTAATTAAGTAAGAATTAATCAATTTATTACTTTACATGGACCTAATGGGCTTGACCACATATATAAATCAATCAACGGTAAGGACCAAACCTTGCTAATACTTAGATGAAAATCAATTAAGTTCAAATAACAAATGCTCATATGTGATAATCCATGAGTAGTCAAGGTAGAGTAAAATATTTGACATGAAGCTTACATAGTTAGGCAATCTTGAACTATCCAATCACTAGGATCATTTTTCAAGATAGACAAATAAAATATGCATGATCCTAAGAATCTCATCAATAAACTTCAATAGGAATTTCACGTACATAGCTATAATAAAAACTCACAAATCAATAAAAAACATAGAAACTAGTCAATCTCATTTAAATTATTACAAATTTAGATATGATAAGATGGAAAAATGATACGATAAAATCATGACTCAAAAGTGAGAGAATTCAAGAGATGCTTACAAATGACTCATATGGAAGGAGATTAAAATAAAGAATCACTAAATTCAATATTCAAACAAGATTAACTCAAGGATTTGTCAAACTAATATTATATAATAAACATATCTATATAATATAGAAAATAAATCTCATCAAGATAATTCACAAAACTTGTTTTTGTAAACTAGCATAACATATATAGATTGGAATGAAAAATAAATAGCTAAATGAGTAAAAATGAACTAAGATTATATAGCTTAACACTTTATTATAACAGAGCAAGCTATATAACCAATTATGATTAATGAGATAAACCATTAACAAGATAAATATGCTCATTAAAACTTGAGTCACTAATACACATGATACTTGCTTAAGCTTAGATTATCCAATAAGGTCATACATTTTAAAAGATCAAAATAATTTATATACTCTTCACTATGCAAGGATAAGAGAAAAAAATAAACACAACATATAGAAAAAGGCTCTTATCAAATCAAAGGCTAAGAGATTTACAAGAAGATAACAATAATATAAATCTTTTTTACTAAGTATTGAGAACAATCCATGACAATAAAATTATAGATCGATCTAGAGAATGCAAAATATTATTACCATAAAAAAAATAAGTGTATTATCTAGAATTGGATAGATCTCAAAACAAGTGCTCAAATATATAGTAGCAAGAGGCATAAGGTATTTGATGTATCAATTACATGTATCCTTATGTACTACAATATTATTGGGAATAATAATTATAAACCAAGCATAAAACCCAAGGAATGAATAAATAAAGATCATCAAGATCGAGAAAGCTAGATGCTAGAGAAAGCAAAAATATTTTTCAAAAAGCTTTCATAGTACACAATAAAAATAAGGTTTTGAAAGTGTACACTAATAATTGAGGTAAGTAAGATACACAAGATAAAGTACAAGAATATGTGATTCTTAAATAAATATCCATATATAGTCATGAGGAAGACAATAATAAAAATTTTCTCTCAACAACCCAATTTCAAAGATAAATCATTTTGAAAACTCAAAATCAAGGAATCATCAATATATATATATATATATATATATATATATATATATATATATATATATATATATATATATATATATATATAGGCATATATGAAAAGATTCAATCAAATAAAAGCATGTATACACATTGTCAACAAAAAAGACAAGAAGATAAAATCAATAAAATGACTTTAAGAAAAAAGCTAATTGATTCAAAGAAACATGCACAAACATGCACCCCCTGTCCGCTGACCGGGTAGCGGAAACCCCGGGTGCGTGGCTCTGGAGATGTTGTAGGCAGTTTAGAGAAATCTTATAGGATAATGTCGTCTTTGGCCCATCATGATTTCTTCATTATATATGTCCATGTTTGATCTTGCTTATTGCTTTTCTGTAGATACATGTTAGACAAACAAAGCAATGTACATAGTAGCAAGTATTGTACATTTAATACACATTGGGACTATGCTAAGTTTAAGTACTAATAATGTAGTGATATAATGATTATTAGTGATATTAAAAAGTTAAACTTAATCGAATAATCATATTCGAAAATATGGTTAGATTATTGGGCTAACAGTATACTCACAGATATACGCAGTGGTGTGTATCCACTGATACACACACATCAGTGTATATATATACTGATACACATTAACTCTCCTCCATTCGAGCACTAACACCCCCAATCATCTTCCTCAATTTGAAGTCCTATCTTATAAGCCAGACACACACAGGTAATCAAACTTCCCTCAACATCAACACATAAATAACTTATGCCTACATAGTTACTAGGTACCAATACATATAGGTAATCTAACTCGATCACCCAACATTACTCCTATATAACTGAACACTCCCTCCTATATTACTGTGCTGTAACTGCTGCTCTCCAATTTCAACCCGAGCTTCTTACCAAGAGTTGTTGCTGCTACTGCAGTCTGATATATGGTCTACACTTTCAGTGAAGCACTAAGCTAACCTCTCACACACACACAAACACATGTGTGTGTTATAGTTACGCACACATTTGCTTACAAGCACTGGCACCCCTAATACTCGAGTGTATCAGGTACACTCATAGACCTACTTCTACCTGCTTGCTTAATGTTTCACTCAACACCATTAACACCAACACATGATCCCTCTCCCCTTCTCACTACAGTCATACCACTGGCTCTCACACACTCAGTCATACTACTGTCACAGGTCCTCCCCTCTTCTTCTTGCTATGAACCATATGCCAACATATCATAGACACCAGCAGTACTGCTTACTGTTGTTGTGCTATGCTACCCTCTTCCATCATTTACCAACACAGACACCAACACACTCAACACATACTAACTAACTAACTAACTAACTAACTAACACACACACACACACACACACACACACACACACACACACACTCACACACACACACATACATACATACATATATATATATATATATATATATATATATATATATATAATAAAACTATATAAATATACTTATCTATATATCACAATTGATACAATATTAGTCAATACCTCAAACACTTAGGGTGCATCCACTAGGATACCCATGATACTCATCCAATTGAAGTACAAAACCCCCAATTCTCTACACTAATCATTCACACATATCAAATACACTTATAAATAACCAATGTAACTAATTACAAAGGAATTTGAAGAGTAATTACACAAATCACCCAAAGTGAACCCCGTATCATACTATATCATAAAATACTACAATATGCTCTACTCGTGTCCAATTGTGGATACGTATCTAGTCTCATATCATCAATATAAGTCTAATTAGATCTAATTGGTCTCATGACACACACTTGATGCATCAATCTTGAAATTTTCCCAAAATAGGCACACATTATCATGTAGAAATTGTAATAGGGGTCCTATGAACTTAGTTCTTGTTCCTATGGGTAGCCCTAAGCCAAAGAAGGTTTTTTAATGGTTAAATGCATGAATTAGAGTCTAGATTATAGGAGAAATCAGAATTTATCTATTGGGAGATTGATTCCCATTAAAAAACCCAAATGGACACAATTAGGACACAAGCTCCTTGTCAATTCCTCCTCCTTCAAGTGCTCATTGCAATCCAAGCTCTAATACTCCTTAGATGATGTAATTGGAAGAAAATATAAGTGAATGGTGGATAAATTTGGTAGAGGAATAAGCAATTTGGGGAAGAACGCAATTGGGGATCTAGAAGGAATAAATTAATGAGAGGAGAGAGAGAGAGAGAGAGAGAGAGAGAGAGAGAGAGAGAGGCTCCCTCTATGTCCGCCCCCCTTTACCCTTCTCCAAACAATATAAAATGTCTAAGTTACCCTACTAGTTAGTTATAAGGAATAATTAGAGAGGAATATATTAGAAAACTTCTAATTCTTCATGAAACTAACATAATCTCCTTAATTAACTAAAGGGAATGAGTCTAATGGGCCTAATCCAATGTTGGGCTCAATGTGTCATGATAACCTAATTGGGTCTACTAATGACAAGTCCAAATAATATGCTAGTCCACTAACTAATAAATAAATAAAATAACACAATATAATATAATTAATTAGTAGTATAATATATAAATATTTAATCTCTAAATATTAAATATGCTAAATGACGAAAAAATATCCTCATCTAGAAATATGGTAGTGACAAGTCTACCCTCCTCAGAAAAATTCTGTCCTCAAAATTTAAGAAAAGAACTAGCACTACAACAAGCAATCACAGCAAGTAAGAAAGAATGATACCTCAAGGCTCAAAGAGATAAGGGTATCGCTCGCGCATCTCGGCTTCCATCTCCCAGGTAGACTCTCCTAGAGAGTGATGCATCCACGCGACGCGTACCAAGAAAATTGTCTGGTTCCATAACACCTTCTTCTTGCGATCCAGAATCTCCACTGGCTGCTCTGGGTACCTGAGAGTCGGACCCACCTCGATCTCCGAGTTATCCAATACGTGACTATGATCTTCCATATACCATCTCAGCTGTGACACATGGAACATATCATGCACTCCCTCCAGTGCAGGCAATAAATATAGTCTGTAGGCTACTGTATCGACCTTCGCAAGAATACCGAAGGGTCCGATGTACCATAGACTAAGCTTCCGCCTCCACCAAAGTGAATCGTGCATAGTATCGAAGAAATCTACAAGAACACCATATCGCCAACCTAGAACAAAATACAGCCTTAACACTCAACCTAAAATAAAGAAATCACAAGCAATACAAACAAAAGCTATACCTCAAACTTCAGAGGTCTCCGATGGCTATCGGCCTAATGCCGCTGTCTGTCCTGCGTCACCCGAAGTCAATCTCTAATGAGCTTCACCTACTCGGTTGCATCTACAATCATCTCTGGTCCTAACAAGGCTCTTTCACCTACATTATCCCAAAATAAAGGAGTGTGACATATCCGTCCATATAAAGCCTCAAATGGTGACATCTTGATACTGTCCTGGTAACTATTGTTATAAGCAAACTCTACCAGGTGAAAATAATCTTCCTAAGCGCCTCTAAAATCCAAAACACAAGTGCGAAGCATATCCTCGAGAGTCTTAGTCCTCTCGGACTGCCTGTCTTTTTGGAGGTGATATGCGGTACTGAACTTGAGTTAGGTGCCCAAGCTAGTGTAACTACCACTTTCCACCATAGGAGCATTTTAATAATTTTGTATGTTGTTAATTTTTTAATATTATTTTATATTAGTGATTGCCTAGAATTATATTAGTGTTAGTTAGTGGCTAACCAATTAGAATTTGCAAGTGTTAGTTAGTGCTAATTATTGTTAGTCATGACTTTAGTAATTAGAATTAATTGAGTTTAGTTGTCATGAAGAGAATATTACTCTTAGTTATAGAGATTCATTCCTTTAGTTAATTAGATTCCATTCATGACAAATAGAGAGGAACAAATTTGATATTTTGGTATGACCAAACCTTACTATAAGAGATAAGTTCAATTTATGGCACATCCCATATGCACCCATCTATACTAGTACACTCCATTCATATTGGTCCACATGTGCATTGGCTCATGTAAGAATATGAGCCTATGGTTCATATTCCTTTATATATATATATATATATATATATATATAAAAGTGTTAGGTAATAGGTGTCAGTTAGTGTGCGTATTAGTGTTGATACAAGTGGTTATCAAGTGAGCCAAGTATAGGTAAGTTATATGTTAAGGTAATAGAGTTTGGGGTAAGGTAGTAGTGTGATACTAGGGTACCATGAGGATATTGATATTATGACATTCAAGTATCATTAGTGAGGGTAAGTGAGTATTGGGGCTTGAGTAAGGTATCCTATTTGGTATCAAGTATTAATATTAGAGTTAGTTGTGTATGTATCTAGGAGGATAAAATATTGGCCAAGATACTAAAATATTGGGTATTAGAACTAGATAATGGGTAATATTAAGATTCAAGTGCCAAGAGTATGGTGAGTATATTGGATGTAAGGTAAGTATAGCTTGTGGTCATGGGTTAGTATCTTGGGGGTTGGTATCATATGATACCTAATGTGGTACCCTGGTACCATGTACAAACAAGTAGAATATGTGTAGGATAAATTATAGTGTGGTATCCTAAGATGTATCAAGGTATTTAGAATACCAAGACACCAAAATATTAGAACTAGTATGAGGTAATACTAGGATACTAAGGTAAAGTTATGATATTAGGTATTGGATTAAGATACCATGGTAAGGGTAGTATCTAGCTTGGGTATTGGGTTATGTACCAAGGTATGAGTTAAGGTATTGGATATTGGTCAAGATAATGGTATTAGTTAAGGTATTAGTCTAGAAACTAGGATACAAGGTAATATGTTAAGGTAATGAGGTAATACTAAGGTATTAGCTATGTATTAAGTGTTAGACTAAGTTATTGTATATATTAGTATATCTATATAGTATACATGATATTATTATATCATAGCAAACTAGTATGACTTTAAAACCTTGTTTAGCCAATGTATTGACCCTAGAACTGAGGTATTGACTAATAGTTAAGGTACTTGAGACACGGGCTAAGGTATTAGGCAAATGTGTGATACAAGTTAAGATACCATGATACAGGGTAAGGTAAATTGCTAGAGGCTAAGGTATTAATAGAAATTATAGGTAGAAGTATATATTAGGGTAATATATGCTAGTACTTATTAGTATAGCCTAGAAACCTAGTATTGGCCTAGTATTAACTAGTATTGACTAGTTTGACCTAGTTAGCACCTAAAAATCAAATAGTAACTTGTTAAGACCTAGTATAACTTTATAAACCTTATAAATAGGTAAAATAAACCTAAAAACTAGAAAATAACCTAGTTTGATCGTGTTGACCTAGATTTGACCTAGTTTGACTATTGTGACCTAGAAACCTAGTTTTGAGTTAATTAAATTTGTTGTTGACTTTAGAATACTATTTGACCTTGATACATCATATATAGGTCACTTGGACTCCAGTTCAGACACTATTTGATATTCATTGCTCTGGACCCCAGGTGAGTACATTCTCTGATAGTTTTCGTTTATGATATCTTCTATATATTTTTTATTTAATATAGATTTCTTTGACTTCTTGACACATGGTTACACAGATTGGTATTTTTTGGATCCCGTCATGAGATGTTATTCCTGGTAGTTTTTGGCGTATCATGTACATGCCCTGTTGCTCTTGTACTTGTATGGACACTGATTCCTGGGGAGACTAGCTACCTTCTCAGAGAATCCTGTATCGTAACGTGCCATGATTGGATCCACTATACCAGTCAGGGGTTGGGGAGTGTTAGTTAGATATGTGATCATATCCATCCTATACGAGTATTCCTGTACAAGTACCCTGTTAGTGTTAATCATATACTTCACGTATGATTAGCCAGGCCATGATTTCTATATAAGTTCCCAAGCTGATCACATGTCAAAGCTAGTTCTCACTCACTTAGTTAGATGTATTTTCTGACTCCTGTATATGATGCTCATCTCTCTTGTACTATTTACAGCATTTCCATATTTAGTATATTTTCTGCTCATGCTCTATTTGTCTTATATATTCTCTCTATTTACTATTACATAGTCTTTATCATTTATTTGGAACTGCTGTTAGAGATGTACTTTATTCCAATCCTAACTGGATAATATTTTTAGTGATTATTGTGCTCTACATTCTGAGATTTCAGAGTGATGCTATAGACATGTCTGCTATTACACTGTGGACCTTGAGGTGACAATTGTAGAGATCTAGGCTAGTACTTTTTATTCCATAGTATGAGTAGTTTTTTTTTTAGAATATTATTTGGCTTATCTTTCTTATTTATTCTGCCTTTAGATTATGGTGATTGAGTATATGATAGAACTAGTTGTATTAATAGGATTGATAGCTCGATATTGATGACCTAGACAATGTTCTTGCCGATGCTGCAGCGTAGGCTGGACGTACCCACATACTCGTGCCCGATCATGCAGGTGCAGGTCATGACACATTTTTATGGTGGCCAATGCAGGTCAGGCTTCACAACTAGTACGATGTCGTGGTACTGAAATGGCTTAATTGTACTACTGCGATCCTGCGATAGGATATATGATATATGATATAGGATGAGAGAATACTCAATCACAAATTAGGATTCCCTGAGAGATTCCTGGGACCACCCTTGAGAATCTTACTATAAACTCTACTTCAAAATATGTTTTCACTTATTTTTGTTCACTCTCACTTATTGTTGTTGAATTTGCTTCTTGAAGTTTGTTGTTGACTTTGATTCTTATATCGAGATGAATTTTATGTACTGAATTAGGGTATATTCTGATATTTTGATGAGGATAGTGAAAAAGGTAAATATCTGCTTTAGTTATGGAGTCTAGAGTTTATCACAGCCATATTAGCTGGTGTGACAAATACATAGAGCCGATTTTAGGATATACTTATCTTGGTTATGGAATTTAGAAATCTCACAGCCATGCGAGCTAGCAACGTTAGAATTTAGATAACAGAATTTGAGAGGTATATACATTGATTATGTTCTCTATAGTTTATCACTGCTATACTTACTGGCGTGACAAAGATTCTTGATAACATGATTTCAGATAGACATACATAATTATCAGATTGTATCTTAAATTAGTTATCAACATATCATCTCTATCATTCCACTCCTGTTATTATTGAATTTTGTTTCATCACCTTCCCTAGCTCTGGAATAGAGATATCCTTAGTTCCTCTAGTCCAGTTCCTCGTAGAGCTTCATTTCAATAGTTTATGAGATTCCTTGGATAGTGCAGTGGTTTAGTAAATTGTAGATAGGTTCTGTCAAGTTGATTATTGGTATTGGTTGTAGGAAGTGTAGCTTATGAGTTTGAGAGTTGTTCTTGGTTGGGTATATAAGCATAAGTTATTAGTGTATAAGCCTAGAAGTAACTCGAAGCGTAGTAAATTTGTAACAATGAATCTAAGGTTTGTGTCAGAGTATAGTTAGTGTTTGGTACCTTGGTATTAGAAATAAGAGAGTTGTGAGAGGGAGTAGCATACCTATTTGTGATTCTAGGTATTGGTATCATGTCATCATACACTACCAAAATATGATAAAATAGTAACGGTTTTAGCGACGTCGTAAGTAAACGTCGCTAATGTTAATGAATTTAGCGACGTCGTAAGTAAAAGTCGATGCACGTCACTGTTTGCAACAAATAACAACTACTAGCGACGGTAGTTTGGTTTCTTGAAAGAATAGTCGCTATATTTTTTTTAACGTCGCTAAAGTTTTTAATTTAGCGACGTTTAGCGACTTTTTTACCGACGATTTTAATTTTTTAATTAGTGACATTTATAAACGTAGCAAAACGTTGCTGAATTTTTTTATTCGCGAAGTTTAGCGATGTCTAAGTAGTCGCTAATATTTTTAAAATTAACGACGTTTAGCAACTATATAAACGTTGCTAATAGCGACGATTAGCGACGTATTTAAGAGACGTTGCTAATATTTTTTTAATATAGCGACCCGGTTTCACTTTTCTCCCATTCTCACTCGATTTTTTTTTTCAAATTTTCTCCTTTTCTCCTACCTCCGTGACCCAACCCCTCGCCGACGACCCTCACTGCAGACCTCCACCGCCGACCGTGCTCCCCCTCCAACCCTGGGCACCCTCTCCTCTTCCTCCTCCTCCTCCTCCACCGAGATCCTCCTTCTCCTATCCGGGCTACTCCTTCTCCTCCTCCTCCTCCTCCTCCACCAAGATCCTCCTCCTCCTCCACTGGAGAGTGGTGCCTCAACGCGATGCAAACCAAGGGAATAGTCTGGTTCCTCAATACCTTCTCCCGTCGATCCAGAATCTCCACCGGATAGCTAAGAGTAGGGCCCACCACGATCTCTGAGTGAACCAATATGTGATTGGGATCCGCCACGTACCATCTCAACTGTGACACATGGAACACATCGTGAACTCCCTCTAGCATAAGCGACAAATCTAGCCTATACGCCACAGCGCCGACCCTCTCAAGGATGCTGAAGGATCCGACGAAACGTGGGCTAAGCTTCCCGTCTCCACCGAAACGAATAGTGCCCCGCGTCGGAGAAATCCTCAGGAATACCAGATCACCAACCTAGCACAAACAAGGTCTCAGCACTTAATCTAAAACAAGCAATCACAAGCAACACAAGAACAAAATCTAAATTCTAAGCTATACCTCAAACTCCAAAGGTCTCCGGTGGCTATCTGCCCAATGTCGCTGCCTGTCCTGTGCCACCCGAAGTCTATCTCTAATGAGCTTGACCTTCTCCGTCGCATCCACCACCATCTTCGGGCCAACAAAGCTCTCTCACCTATATCATCCCATTATAACAGAGTGCGATACCTTCGTCCATATAATGCCTCGAATGGTGACAGCTCGATACTGGCTTGGTAGCTGTTATTGTAAGCAAACTCTACCAAGTGCAAGTGATCCTCCCAAGAGCCTTTGAAATCCAGAACACAAGTGTGAAGTATGTCCTCAAGGGTCTGAATGGTCCTCTCTGACTAACCGTCTGTTTGTGGGTGATATGCAGTACTAAACTTAAGCTGGGTGCCCAAGCTAGCCTGCAGACTCCTCAAAAAATGTGAAGTAAAGCGATTGTCCCGGTCTGATACTACGCTCACAGAAACTCCATGTAGTCTGACTATCTGGCACACATACATCTCTGCTAGTCTCTCCGTAGACGTACCCACTTTGAATGGTAGAAAGTGGGCCGATTTGGTCAACCTGTCTACGATGACCCAAATCGCATCCTTCCTCCTGGAGACGGAAAAGCCCAAAAACAAAATCCTTGGTCATATGCTCCCATTTCCACTCCAGAATAGGTAACGACTGAAGTAACCCTCCTAGCCTCTGTCTCTCCGCCTTCACCTGCTGACACACTAAGCAGCGGGATACGAAGCACGCTACCTCTCGCTTTATCCCGTACCACCATACATGCTCTCTCATATCTTTATACATCTTGTTGGTACCTGGATGCATAGAGTACTGGGATCGATGTGCCTCCTGAAGAACCTCCTCGCGCAATGACCCACTCGGCACACACAACCTGGTACCGTGCCATAATGAACCATCATCAGCAATGGTGAAGTTATTTGATAGTCAAATCTGAACCTGCGCCCTGATGCTCCTCAGGGACTCATCCTTAAACTGTGTAGCCCTGATCCGGTCTATCAACTCTGACTTAATATGCAGTCCCCACATCTGTATCTCAACTCCAAGTACTATCACCTCAATGCCCAAGCACTCTAGATCAGCCAGAAGATAATGATCTGTAGTCAGGCACATAGCTACCGGATACCTGCTCAGCGCATCCTCAACTACGTTCGCCTTCCCTGGATGGTACTGCAACAATATGTCAAAGTCTTTCATCAACTCCAACCATCTCCTCTGTCTCATGTTCAGCTCTTTTTGGGTAAATATATACTTCAAGCTCTTGTGGTCAGTGAAGATCTCCACACGCTCTCTGTATAAATAGTATTTCTACAACTTCAGAGCAAAGATGACCGCTGCCAACTCCAAATCATGGGTAGGGTAGTTCTTCCCATGAGGACATAATTGCCTGGAAGCATAGGCAATCACCCTCCTATTCTGCTGCAACCCACAACCCAGTCCCTTTTTTGATGCATCACTATAGATAGTGAATCCTCCAGACCCCGATGGCAACGTCAATACTGGAGCTGTCGTCAACCTCCTCTTCAGCTCATCAAAGGCGACCTGACACTCCTCTGACCAAACAAACTCCACATCCTTCCGGGTCAGCCTAGACAACGGTTCTGCAATCCGAAAAAAATACTGAACAAATCTTCTGTAGTAATCTGCCAGCCCCAGGAAACTCCTGACCTCTGCTACTGAACTTGGAGCACTCCATGCCTCAACTACCATGATCTTCCTCGGATCCACCAAGATCTTCTGTCACCACATGACCAAGGAATTCAACCTTGTCAAGGAAGAACTCACACTTTGAAAGCTTTCCATAAAGCTTCTCCTTTCTGAGAGTCTCTAGCACTATCCTCAGATGCTCCTCATGCTCCTCTGGGGTCTTCGAATACACCAAGATATTATCTATAAACACTACTACAAACCTGTCCAGATGCTGATGGAACACCTTATTTATCAGATTCATGAACACTGTCAGGGCATTAGTCAACTCAAACGGCATCACCATAAACTTATAATGTCCATACCTGGTCCGAAAATATGTCTTCGGAATATCCTCCCTCCTGACCTTCACTTGGTGGTAGCCTATCCTCAGATCAATCCTGGAAAACACCCTCGCTTCGCTTAACTGGTCAAAGAGATCATCAATACGTGGCAGCAGATACTTGTTCTTGATTGTGAGGTTGTTCAGAGCCCTTTAGTCGATACACATCCGTATCGACCCATCCTTCTTCGACACAAAAAGTACCAGAGTACCCTACGGAGAAGAACTAGATCTGATAAATCCCTTGTCCTGAAGCTTATCCACCTGCTTCTTCAACTCTACCAGCTCACTGTTGCTGACTCTATAGACATGCTGAAATATCGGCTTATTTTTGGTGAATCATATACTTCAGACATTTTGAGGTTGTTCAGAGCCCTGTTAGTGTTAATCATATACTTCAGACATTTTCGGTGAATCTTACCAGAGGGTACCTCCTCCCTGCATTGAAGCTACCGATGAAAGTATTGGTTGTTGCCAGGCAACGCATCAGGATACCCAAGGTCTGAAGTAGACTCCACGAAATAATACGGATTGACGATCCAGGGTCGATGTACATCCGGTCCACTTTGATGGTGCCAATATACCCTGTGTAAAACAGAGGATAATCATACCGATTATTCTTCAGCAGCATGTCTTATTGTGAGAACGTGATGTTTGGTATCGCCTCCATCACATTATTGTAGTGGGAGCATACGGTAGGATCCTCAGCTGGCGGCTTGACCTACGCTAAGTTGGTATCGACATTTTGTAATGCCTCACACAGAGCAACCCGAGTGTCTTTAGAGAGCAGGAGAAGCTCGAAGAGTGACAACTTCGCTGGAGTGTTGGCGAGCTGGGCCAAGATGTCGAAGTTGTAGGGCTTCTCTACCCCTTAAGCTGAATCTTTGCGCAGCAGTTTGTCGAAGCGAGTTTCTTTCTGCTTGGACATGTCCGCTACTGTAGTCTAGGATGGACTCGGATCAGATGTTATAGGTACGACTGTTAAAAGTGCACCATCGTCAGGGATGTCGTACTCTCACTGGTACGCCGGCCTGACCTTATTGTTCATGTTATTGCTTCTTCGAACAAGATAAAAACCATGTACCAGGATTTGGAATTCTTTTCCTTAGTCTTGGTGGCAGAAGGTGTCACGCCCCAGTCCTAAAATACAGGGGACCAGGCCACGTGACAATGGCCAGCTAATACGACTCCGTAGGATTACCCAATTTAATGGACCCGACGAAGCGTACTACGCTGTTCTAAAATACAACTCTAATATACTAACATACATCAGGTAATGTCTAATCTTATCCACAAATATAAATAAGGAGTACTAAAATAAATATTGAAAAAATAAGTGCGGAGTCTAAAATGTTATAGTACGATCCAGATATGTCTGATGGAAACAAACCTACTACAATGATAAAATAAGAGTACTGAAAGACAGATAAGAGAATGCGACTGGAGCATCAGCTAACTAGATAAGGATGCTCCAGCCCTAGGCGGAAGGCCTACCAATTATCAAGAGAACTCTGATGGTAGTGTCACGCCCCGATCTCCCGCAGGCTATTTCGGCCGTTCCCGCTAGGCGGGAATCACCTTCGCCAGCGCTCCCGCGGAACGATCGCTTTGACCCATCCGGGCGTGATGCCGTACGAGCGTGATCCACGCCCGTGCAAGGCCATGGTTCATTGGCTGGCGGCAAGAGTTCTAAGCCACAGAGTCGTACAGATTGTCCGAGTGCAGTAGAGTCATGAACGCATAGCGATTTGGTAACAGGTTCACTGAGTCGACAAATATAGCGGAAGTATTGAAACACAAGTTTGAAGTAAAGCAACTCTTTTATTGATATAAACATGTGTTACAGGCGACGTATAGCCAAGATTACAAGTCGCTCAAGCCTCTCTCTCTGAAACAGTAAAAGTGTGCCAAGTGGCTACAACTGTGGAATGATTGTACAGGCGAGTTCGGGCTATGTTCCAACATTATGTCTTGTATATGTGCTTCAGTCCCAGACGCACCGTTGCAAGGCTTCAGAGGGAAATCCTGGCCTTAGCACGCACGAAGGAGGCATCCGCACCGAACGAGGTTCTCCCGTACCCAGCATACAAACTGGTGGATTATCAGTACATTGAATGCACTGGTGGGGAAGCTACTCGCCCGCTCGATAAATCCAAACACGTAATACAGGTTCCATGCACAACTATTAAGTTGTCTTTCTAGTTGCCTTAGGATCAGTTTTATGCAAGATTTGTATAGCCTAACATGTCGGGCAGTGCGCCGTGCGATGTTTGAGGAAATACGGCGATACTTACCACTTACCATTTCTCCTTCCCTGTCCAAGGCAAACATTATTAATTCAAGCACGTGCATGTATGAATATTCAGATGATAGCATATGCAGACATTGAGTATGGTTATATTGTTCAAATTTTAAACACACGAGGTGGACAGAGTCAAGGATAAGGATAACATGCAACAATAGCACACGATGAACACACGATGCGCTGCAAGTTATCCCATCCGCACATGATGACTAAGCCACAAGTTTAATTGCATACGATGCATTGCAAGCCATATTCACACGATAAACACACGAGGCATTGCAAGCATATACACACGATGATCATTGGCTTGATGCCATTATGGACTAGTCAAGGACATGGATAACATGCAACGAGAAAACACGAGGAGCTCATAAAACATGATGCGTTGCAAGTTACCCAGTCCACACACGATTGACTATAAACACGAAGTCTGCCCGGATCGGATCGGTGCCAGTGCCCCAGCACCGTCCGCAGAACTTATATCCTTGTGCACAAGTTGTCCATGATCGAACACGATTATTAATTCACACTTCATGCAGTTAAGGCAACACGAGCATACGACAAACAATATTGCATGATTTGTTTACTTGACATGATACAGTCTCCTGGATCGGGAACTGCCTTGGCGACCTAACGGTCCCAGATACTTGCAGGTTTATTCAGGCACGAAATGACTACTTGGTAGTCTACCGAGGTTTGGATGAAAATAATGCAACATTCAAGCAGACAAGCATGCGTTTCTAAGGAACACAAGTAAATACGTTTTTGCTCGGACCCGAAGGTAAGCCGAGAGTTAGATCGTTAGGGGACTTGGCATGCGAGGGTCTGAATATAAGCAGTATTTCAATTTCTATGTTCTAGCATAAGCAATACGAGTTGGGATTATTCCCTTAGCTAGGTGCGTTGGATTTATTAGCATGCAGGAGGTGAATCACCTAGCGACTAGCATAAACATTCCAGATTTTATGTGTGCTGGCTAAGCAAAAACAAGTTCACCGTAGCCACCCACCTTAGCGATAATTTGTCTCGGTAGAGCGATACGTCAAGCGAGCCTCTGAAAGCCTAAGCCGAGATTCCTGTAGGGACAAGTCTGGATATCCTTTGCTTCCCGTTTGAGGCAAAGCGGGTCGGGACAGTTGCACTATTGTCGTTTGAGACGGCATCCGCTTGAGCAGAACGGGATGTTATATCCTACCCAACTTAGAAAAAGTCTCGTCCTCGAGACTTACTAAGGACAAGCAGTGATATAGGGTTTGAGGCAATCCTAGATAAGTCGTTGCACTTGTTTCATTTGGATATTCACTTGCACAAGCGTCGAAATCAGCATATCGCTTAGACTGGATTGTGCGCACTTTCAAAATATATTTCTAGCGTGAACACGTCAACCAGCTTAGTGATAGCGAAGTCTTAGCACTCGAGTTTACCTTTTCTTAAGTCTTGGATGGTGCACTAGTTCAAGGCGTCCCTCGAATAGATGCATTCAACCAAACTTAGAGTTAGTAAAATCGGACAAGCTACTAGCGATACTCTCGAGGGTTCGCACAGGTTGGCACAAAGGCCACTCGCAGCACAGCAGCAGACAAGCAATCATATCATTGAAAACGTATTTTGAAAGTATTTAGACTTATTGTTGGAACATCCCATCTAGGCATTGAGAGAGAGTGTGCACATAACCCACTAACAAGCTTTCGAAACAAAGATATCGAATCGAAGTCCAAAGGCGTAGAAGCCAGGCTCTGATACCACTATGTCGCGCCCCGATCTCCCGTAGGCTTTTTGGCCATTCCCGCTAGGCGGGAATCACCTTCGCCAGCGGTCCCACGGACCGATCGCTTTGACCCATCCGGGCGTGATGCCGCACGAGCGTGATCCACGCCCGTACAAGGCCATGGTTCATTGGCTGGCGGCAAGAGTTCTAAGCCACAGAGTCGTACAGATTGTCCGAGTGCAGTGGAGTCATGAACGCATAGCGATTTGGTAACAGGTTCACTGAGTCGACAAATATAGCGGAAGCATTGAAACACAAGTTTGAAGTAAAGCAACTCTTTTATTGATATAAACATGTGTTACAGGCGGCGTATAGCCGAGATTACAAGTCGCTCAAGCCTCTCTCTCTGAAACAGTAAAAGCGTGCCAAGTGGCTACAACTGTGGAATGATTGTACAGGCAAGTTCGGGCTATGTTCCAACATTATGTCTTGTATATGTGCTTCAGTCCTGGACGCACCGTTGCAAGGCTTCAGAGGAAAATCCTGGCCTTAGCACGCACGAAGGAGGCATCCGCACCGAACGAGGTTCTCCCGTACCCTGCATACAAACTGGTGGATTATCAGTACATTGAATGCACTGGTGGGAAAGCTACTCGCCCGCTCGATAAATCCAAACACGTAATACAGGTTCCGTGCACAACTATTAAGTTGTCTTTTTAGTTGCCTTAGGATCAGTTTCATGCAAGATTTGAATAGCCTAACGTGTCGGGCAGTGCGCCGTACGATGTTTGAGGAAACACGACGATACTTACCACTTACCATTTCTCCTTCCCTGTCCAAGGCAAACATTATTAATTCAAGCACGGGCATGTATGAATATTTAGGCGATAGCATATTCAGACATTGAGTATGGTTATATTGTTCAAATTTTAAACATACGAGGTGGACAGAGTCAAGGATAAGGATAACATGCAACGAGAGCACACGATGAACACACGATGCGCTGCAAGTTATCCCATTCGCACACGATGACTAAGCCACAAGTTTAATTGCACACGATGCATTGTAAGCCATATTCACACGATAAACACACGAGGCATTGCAAGCATATACACACGATGATCATTGGCTTGATGCCATTATGGACTAGTCAAGGACATGGATAACATGCAACGAGAAAACACGAGGAGCTCATAAAATATGATGCGTTGCAAGTTATCCAGTCTGCACACGATTGACTATAAATACGAAGTCTGCCCGGATGGGATCGGTGCCAGTGCCCCAGCACCGTCCGCAGAACTTATATCCTTGTGCACAAGTTGTCCATGATCGAACACGATTATTAATTCATACTTCATGCAGTTAAGGCAACACGAGCATACGACAAGCAGTATTGCATGATTTGTTTACTTGACATGATACAGTCTCCTGGATCGGGAACTGCCTTGGCGACCTAACGGTTCCGGATACTTGCAGGTTTATTCAGGCACGGAATGACTACTTGGTAGTCTACCGAGGTTTGGATGAAAACAATGCAACATTCAAGCAGACAAGCATGCGTTTCTAAGGAACACAAGTAAACACATTTTTGCTCGGACCCGAAGGTAACCCGAGAGTTAGATCGTTAGGGGACTTGGCATGCGAGGGTCTGAATATAAGCAGTATTTCAATTTCCATGTTCTAGCATAAGCAATACGAGTTGGGATTATTCCCTTAGCTAGGTGCATTGGATTTATTAGCATGCAGGGGGTGAATCACCTAGCGACTAGCATGAACATTCCAGATTTTATGTGTGCTGGCTAAGCAAAGACAAGTTCACTATAGCCACCCACCTTAGCGATAATTTGCCTCGGTAGAGCGATACGTCAAGCGAGCCTCTGAAAGCCTAAGCCGGGATTCCTGTAGGGACAAGTTTGGATATCCTTTGCTTCCTGTTTGAGGCAAAACGGGTCGGGACAGTTGTACCATTGCCGTTTGAGACGGCAGTCCGCTTGAGCAGAACGGGGTGTTACAGGTAGCACCTCAAGCTCCTCCTCGGATGCGTACCTCGTCTCCTGCCCGGTTCCGTACACGGTAGGATAGTAAGCCTCGTCCAAATCTGGAAGGGAACCAGGTCCTCAGAGGGACGTAACAAGATACAAAAATGCATGCCATATATAAATACTGAATAAAATAAAGGGTGTGCTAATCGTCTAAATGAATGCAATGTGAGGACAACCTTGGTACGCATGGGTAGGTATAGGCATAACGTCCACATTTCAAAGAGTGAGGTATCTGTACATGTAGCATCAATCATTCCGAAGAATAAGGTATCTACAAATATATATACGTACGTATCGCTCCGAAGAACGCAGTATCTGAATAAAGGAAGTCATTGGATCCGTGGCTCCTCCGGATACTACGGATTCTAATGTGTGTATCCCATATGCCTACTAGTTGTCCTTCCCGCCCAATATAGATATACAAGTCGAATATACGATGTGCATAGCACGTATCTATATGCCAAGTCTCTACTAATTATATAACCCTGATTACGTACTAACCGTGATGCATGTCACACGCACCGATAGCTAGTCGGGTACGCGAACCCACATCCCAATATGAGTTTGTCACTGTGATACGTGTAAGAGTGTCATGTCTCAGAAGATATCAGAGTATCCTCCCAATGGGGGGTGAGTCTGCTAGTGACTAGGTCAAGTACACTACTCATCGACGCATTTGTCGACTGCACCTGAGTCATCTTCGGACACGCACAGTTATATAAAATAAAGCAACAAGATATCATACAACATTTGTATAATTTAAATTAAACAGTAAATATGGCAAGGTATCTTGCTTGGGTCCTCAAGCTGCGAGTGCCAATAACCTGCTTGTGAAGTCTCTCCTGAATGGTCCAGCGACCCTATACATATAATATAATATAGCTATTCGATCATCAGTCACTAAAGTAATATGCACAGAAATACTATGCTGCTCTTAGGCACTGACGCAAGGGGTCACACTGGTCAACTAACAGAGTCGCGTATGCACGCAGCTAAGACGTATACGTGTCCTGTCCTTAGTTACCGTGTACCTCAAGGCAATAAATTACCAAAGTTCTATTACAAAATTAATTATGTTTTGTACAGAAATACCTATCCTAATTATCATGTTAGGGTGCGCTTGATCATTGTCTAGGTTTCTAGGTCAACACGGCGTTCATAT
This sequence comes from Iris macrosiphon, assembly GCA_036927795.1. Classification (NCBI taxonomy): domain Eukaryota; kingdom Viridiplantae; phylum Streptophyta; class Magnoliopsida; order Asparagales; family Iridaceae; genus Iris; species Iris macrosiphon. The sequence continues at coordinate 101,340,478 of JAYESA010000017.1, forward strand.
TAACAAATCATTTTATTAGAGTAGTTACTTGACCTTAATTACTAATTTAACAACAAATACATACGCACACATATTGCACTTGGGAATTTTTGTTACTTGTGTCCGTTCGATGACACGTTGACACTACGATACATGAAATTTTAATTAAAATAGACATGTAATACCTAATCGTGGCTGAAGGGGGGTCTGTACTCGTCGACGACCTGCTCTCCGGCGTAGGGAGGAACTCTGGCTGTGCATGGGAAAGCAGCAGCGGCAGCCTCAACAGCAGTTGCAGCAGCAACAACGGTGATTGGCGGTGGATCTGGTCGTGGGGAAGGCGGTGGTCATGCTGGTGGTGGTGGTTGGCGGTGCTGGTAGGTGGTGGTCAGGCGGGCTGGGGGTGATCAGGGTCGGGTTCAGGTAGAGTCAGGGAATTGTACGGGTTGGTGATGGTGATGTTGATGATGGTTGATATGGAGAGGGAGGTGGCTGTCAGGTGCAGGCGATTGGGAGGCGGTGGTTGGACGTCGACGAGAAGGGGCAGGTAGAGGAGGTGATCAGGGTCGGAGGAGAATAGGATTCAGCATATATATATATATATATATATATATATATATATATATATATATATATATATATATATATATATATATATATATATGGGAGAGAAAAAGGGGGTCCTCCTAGAGAATTGGGCCGGTTAGGGTTTCTTGGGACGGGGAACATGTTGTCATGAAGGAGTGTAGTGTGTATATGGGCTAGGTTGGGTCTAGCTTTGGGTGAGGTTGGTCTTCACAATAATTTAATTAAAAACTAATGCACAATGTGTTATTTAATCAATTAAAAATACATGGGGTTAAAATTGGGTGAAACACAAGTGTCATGGGCGTAGCAGACTCAGAATAGATTAATGCCATAATTTGGATTGTATGAAAGTGGGTTGGGTCTGTGTCTTAAATTTTGATTGGAATGAACAATTATGCAAGGTTGGATTTATTGGAATTTAAAATAGACGATTGCAACGAATATTGTGCGACTAAAACAAAGCACAAGATATAGTATTTATGAGTTACACAAGGGTCAGAATGGTAGTCTGGCATGTCTAGGAAATATGTATAAAATTTGTTTGCAGGTAATAGCTAGTGTAGCGCTCCAACTATCGAAGCAACGGTAGGGTGCACTAAGTGATAAATATTGCACAAATATATCAAACACTATATAATAATTCTAATTGGCTCCAGATTAACCCTAATCTCTCTATCTAAACTAAGTAAACCTAAATTTGGTCGAGGGGGTTTACAGAAGGTGTTGTCTACTGCATCAATTATGGAGCAAGATCAGGATGAACCCACATGACCTCCCCATGTGGCATGGTGAGAGGTATCATCCCGATTGTTTGGTCACGAGCTTGCAGAAGATTAACGACCTCCATCGTTGCCTGGAAAATTAGGATTACTCCATCTAGGGCTTATGTTGCCGGGAAGTTGCCAAATTGGAGTAATACCATGTTAGCGACAACCGTCTTGTCATCGAAGTCTAATGTGAGGGCCTTGGTATCGAGCAGACACTGGATGTACCGCTTTAGTGTATAGTAGTTCCGCGTCGCATGATGGACTTAACGATGGTAGTGGAAGTATTTTGTATTGTTCATCTCAGCTGCCTCAACAGGGCATTTGATATTGGGGAGCCGAAGCTTGTTTTCCTGCATCAGTATGTCAAAGTTTTCCAAGACGTCATCATCTTTGAAAGAATACTTTTTCTTCAGTTTTGGAGCTTCCGCCGGCTTTTACTTGACTTCTTAGTCAAGTTAGCGACAAGGACATGCTTTCCTTTGCCACCACGGCTATTGTTGCCATTGTTGTTATTATTATTGATGTTATAAGGATATTTTCCCCTATTATCACTGATAGGAATCTGTATTCCTAAGAGTCGGGCGTCATTTACCTTCTTTTTAACGTCGACAACGTTTATGATGAACGATGTCTAGTCTTTGAATTGACTGTCGCCCATCCAGAGGCTGACTGCTGGAAGTAGGTTTCTTCGGCACATGTCCATCAGTGTGGACTCAGGTTTGCGAGAAGGCAACTTCAGTGTTTCTTGCCTGTATCGTTCGATATAGGCCCATACATGCTCCTTCTTTTTCTACATAATGTCCATTAGGGAGGACACTGTCATGTCGCTTCCCCCATTATAGAATCGGGTGAGAAAAAGACCCTTTAGGTCGTCGAACGACAAAATAAAGTTATATTGCAGACTGCAGAACCAGTCAAAGGCTACTCCGGATAATGCCCCTAGAAATAGCTTAGTGAGGAGGACGTCACTGAGAGGTAGGTGTCCCATTACAGTTTCAAAGTAATTCATGTATTAACGGGGATATATCTTTCCGTTAAATTGGTTCAGATTGAAAGGCTTGTACTTTGGCAGATACGACACACCTCTCCACTCGGGGAGATATGGTCGTCGTATCCCGATCTCGCGGAGTATCTTCCAATTTTCTAGTGAGTCCAGACGAGCTCTCAGTTCTTTCACCTCCCGAATCACTTCTCGGGCTTTATCTGATACAGAAGGAGCAAACGACCCTGGTATAGCATGATGACCGCCAGTGGTAGGCGCGGTTGCATTCGATCTCCATTGGCCCCATGGTCCTGGTTTGCTTGTCCTAAGGCCCTTGGTGGTTGAGAGGCTATACTTGCCTTAATGTCTAGAACTGTTTGGGTCAAGGGTTGTATTGACTCACTCATGGTTTGCATCATGGACTCAAGGGTTTTGAAGGACTGCCGATCACTGGGGCCTTCGTGCTCTTCCCTGCCATGTATGATGTTCTCACATGAGATGATATGGATGAGAACGTAGACGTAGCACTTTCTACCTCGGACTCTTGTAGCAAATAGTTATTGGGGAAAATTGGTAGTGTTGTGTCCCGTTCGGACTCTGATGGAACACTACCCCCAATATAAAAAGTTGTGTCTCCTTTATGAGGGTGGCTACCCCCAGGGATCTCAGCAGGGGGCATTTGGGAATGGTCATCGTCTCAGAATACGGGATTATCGTAGAGTTTTGTGGGATTGTGACCCCCATCTTCTGTAGACATCTAGGGTCCCAAGAAAGAGCTACCCCTAGTGGTTGACAGCTTCTTCTTTGAGCGGGTGCCTATTAAAATACCCTCTACTTATCCTCTTTGGATTCGCCTCCTTGATACGCTGGTCGAGCATGACAGAGTGGAGGTGCTAGACTTCCTACCTCCCTTCCCGATGGGGGCCTTCAAAGCCAAATAGCATGAGGCGAAGGTCGGCTCCTCCTTCTTTGGTGCTTGCACCTACTCTCCGGGCTTCTACCGGCTAGGTGCCCTTGGTTGCAGTCGCTGGAATATAGACTACATGTTTGAAGGTACCGCTACCTGATTACAACAACAATTGATGATAATGCTGGCACAGTGATGCCCCGAATAGGCCATTTCAAATGTCATTGTTGGTTCCCTCGCTTTATGCTTGTGATTGATCATATTGTGCAAGTCATGCGGGAGATGATTTACCTTTACACCCTTGTTATGAGCATATGGGTGTGTAGGTGTTATTTTTGCTCCCTGACTTGGGTTTTGTGGAAGAACTTTTCCCAAGTCATCAGCATAAGACTTTTGTGGTCGACCCAGTCCACTTGTCGTTAAGGGTTGGAAACGTGGGTTGGTCTTATATAGCTTTTCATCTGAGGCACGCATAACAGTCTGCAATGCCTGTTGACGGTCAGCCGGATGAGCAGTTGCTTGAGCTTGGCGAACTTGTACTGTCATAGACTTCTTCGTCATTGCACGCACTGGTGCATAATACGAAGAGTCCAAGTTTGGGTTTTTACCATTCTCATCATGGCACATAGGATCAGCGCTGCATGATCGATCAAAAATAGAGGTTCTGCTACAGTGCCTGCTATATGTGGACTTTTGCCTGCGGTCGACGATCGGTGATCCATGAACTTTTGCCTACGGCTGTAGACTTATGCGGCTTCTGTTGTGTCATGACCCACACCCGATGTAGGGGCACGAGTAGTGAACAACGCTCAGCCTACATCGTAATATCGGCGGTAGAACATTATTTGGATAATCTATCTATCTAACAATCAAGATATAAATATGCCACCAATATAATATGAATATGAATAATCATAGATCAATAAGATGGAACAATTGCACAAATATGATAAAAGAATAGAAGAGTCAAAAATATAACTCACAAGATAAATAATATCCAATGAGTCAAAGAAATACTAATAGCTGAGCTAGAGACAAATCCAGTACAAAAGAACTAACTACTGTGCTACAAGTCCTGGATCATCTGTCTCAGTTGGGATGAGACCCTCCTCAACCAAGGTCTCTGGCTCTAAGCCTACGATATCCCGAGGCCCGTAGTGAGTGCGATACCACTCTCCAGTGTCATCTGAAAAAATATTCAGTCAAGAAAGAAGCAAAGTACATCTCTTAAAATAGTTCTAATAAATGATATAAACTATATAACAATAAATAGAGTAAATATACAAGATGTAATATAAAGGTACAAAAGATATGCAATATAGGAATATTGAAAATAAATATAAGAATGTGCATCATAGGAATGAATAAGAAAATCTACTACTAAGTGAGTGAGTACCAGCTTTAACATGTGATCGACTTGGGAAATTGCACAAGGATTATGGCCTGGTTACTCATACGTGCGGTGTATGATTAACACTATTCAAGGAACAAGACATACACAAGGAGGGTATGATCACATATCTATACTACATACTCTCCATCCCCGACTGGTATAGTAGATCCAACCATGGTACGTTATGACCATGATTCCACAAGAAGGACACTACTCTTCTCATGAACCAATGTTTGTATTTGTACAAGAAGAGCAAGGAAACAAGGTTTGCACAAGATATACCACAAATACCAAGGAATAATATCTCATGACAAGATCCGAATATACTAATCCGTATAACCATCGTGTCAAAAAATCAAGGATATCTATAATAAATACAAGAGACATAGATGATATCATAAATAAGAAACTATCAAAAAATGTACTTGTCTGAAATCTGGTGAACAGTATCAAAGATGTCCGATATGGTACCTCGAAGACCTAAATATGAAATATTACATCAATACAAGATTTTTGAATAAAAATAATTTAAACTAGTCAACTTCTAGGTCATAAAGTCATTTCTAAGTCAAAATAGTCAAACTAGGTCAACTCTAGGTAAAACTAGTCAAACTTGCTATTTTTAGGTTGTATGAGTCCATATTTAGGATATTGGGTCCATACACTATATAACTAGGCCATACTAGCTATACTAGGATACTAGAAAACCAACAAAATATCGTATCATAAGAAACGCAATTTATTAGATATAAAAATATTATAATATTTATACAAAACAATAATATATAATAATCCTAACTAATCTAATGCTAAGTGGATACCTTGGCTTTGAACCAAAAGCGGTATCACACCACCTACACTCTTATCTTGATACTCAAATCCAATACCTTGAGTAAAACCCAATACCTTGACATTACCTTCGTATCTCAAGGTAATTCAATATCTAACTTAGAACTACTACCCATACACCTCACTATACCTTAATATGTATTTAAAACTTATAACAATACTATACTAAACTATATACTAACATACCCCCTTCGGATATTCAATATCCGTACCCAAGATATCTCCACTCTCATTATCTTGGTGTACCCCAAGGTAATCTAGAAATAATACTAACTAGTACTTATATATATAAATCTCATATATAATATAAACCAACTTATTTACAATATATACATAAACTACTTAGCTTATTAATATAAACTAATTAACTATATATATATATATATATATATATATACATTAGCTTAATGCTTACCGGTTTTTCGATAAGCTGCTGCTTATCGCCGCTACCGTTGTTGCTTACTGATGTTGCTTTTGTTTCTACTTCTGTGGTTGCTTCTATTTTTTCTACTGCTTCTGCTTCTTGGCTTCTGCTTTCTGCTGCTTTTCAGCTGCTTCTTCTCACTGCTTTTCTCTCACTGTTTTCTATTGTTTCTTCTTCCCTCAAGCTCACTCACAAAAATATACATCTCACATATATATATACATATATATATATATATATATACATATATATATATATATATATACATATATATATATATATAAAATACCATAATACATATATATATACATACTACAAAATTAGAGAAACACATGAACTCTTACTCTTCCATGATCACCAACTCATCAACAAGAATTATAGATCAAACATATATATATATATATATATATATATATATATATATATATATATATATATATATATATATATATATATATATATACATATATATATATATACATATACATATACATATACATATAGTTCACATAATAATTATAATTACAATATTTATAATATCTATAATTGAATTAAATTACAAAGAACAAACACGTGAAGTGCATCGCACCCATATCACACTAAATCTATGATACACTTGCGATACGGCTCCATGACACAATCAAATGTATCCCAACGGACACGAGAAAGTATAAAATCATAATGATGAACAATACGAAGAGCTAACTACTCATCTACGTGTCCGTGTCAAAATGTGACATGCTCAAACCTCCGTATCGGAAGAAAACTACCAAATCAACCCATATCTCCAAATTATCGAGATACATCCTACACGTATCCAATTATGGATACGACACTATTCACACACAATCAAACATATCAATTTGGTCTAATTGACCTATTAACAAACACAAGTTGTGTCAATTTTGAAAATTTCCCAAAATTGACATAAAACACCACATAACTTTCTTCATATGGGTAGCCTTAGCATATGGGGTGGTTCTTAATGATTAAAATATAGATTTAGGGTCTAATTGGAGGAAAAAAACTGAATTGTACCTATTGGGAGATGAATTCCTAATGAAACCTCCAAATTGAGTAAAAAGAGCCTTCAACTCTTAGATTTATGCTCCTTCTTGTAGATCCTTACTTCCTCCTTGTAGATTCTTGCTTCCTTATTGTTCTAATGGCCTCCAATGATAATTTGTGAAGGAATTGGGAAGAAATTTGGGTATAATTTGATGTGGGAATGAAAAAAATTTGGAAGAGGAATTCTAGATCTAGATTTGAAATAGAAAAATAAAGTGAGAAATTTTCCTCCATTTTAAATTAGGTCGGCCACTTTTTCCCCTTCCCAAGCTACTATGAAATGTCTACAATACCCCTTAGGACTTTTCATGAGAAAATTAATTATGGAGGGAAGGTTATAGTCTAATTGGTTTAACTTATTTAATCCTCATCCTAATGATTGGGCTTACTATTGGGCTCAATTCTAACTAGAATTAAATGTTGGTCCATAGATCTAATCTAAACTAGTTTGGTCCACTAACACAAGTCCAAATTAATATACTAACATCTAACAATAAATAAATAATATAATAAATAAAATTTTCAATATGTACAATATTTAATTAATTATGAAATGACCAAAATATCCTTTCCCAGAAAATATGGTAGTGATAAGTCTACCCCCCTTAAAAATAATTTTGTCCTCGAAATTCAAAAATGAAACTACCCCCAGAAAATAAAAAATGAACCGAAACAGGAAAGAACATACCTGTCACGACCCGCACCCGGTGTAAGGGTACAAGTCGAAAACAACGCCCAGCCTACGCCGCAGAATGGACGGTAGAATATTGTCTGGATAATATATCTAACAATATAATTAACTACCAATAATGATAATATACTCAATCACAGAACTAAGATGAAAATGAGCACGAATCAGATAAAGAATAGAATAGTCACAATTTAACTCATGAGTCTAAATAATACATCAATGAGTCTGAAAGAAATAATAAAATAAGCTGGAGATAAATCCAGTACAAAGAATACTAAGATGCTACCAAACTCGGGTCAACTGTCTCAGTTGGGATAAGTCCCTCCTGAGCCAGGGTCTCAGACTTTAGACCCACAATATCCTGAGGTCCATAATAGGTAGAGTACCACTCCCCAGTGTCATCTAGAAAAATATATCCAGTCAGGAAAGGAGCAGAGTATATCCTAAACAGCAGTTCTAATCAATGATAAAAACTATATAACAGTAAATAGATGTGAATATACAAGATGCACAATAGATACGAGAGATACATACAATAAGGAAATACTGGAATAAATACAATAATGAACAATATGCCAATGAACAAGAATGCTAATGACTAAGTGTGTGAGTACTAGCTTTAACATGTGATCGGCTTGGGAACATGATACAATATATATGACCTGGCTAATCATACGTGTGGTGTATGATCAACAGTATTCAATAACAGTACTTGATATAATAGGGGTATTGATCACATATCTATAATAAAGTACTCCCCACCCTCGACTGGTATAATAGATCCAACCACGGTATGCTATGGCACGAGATTTCCCAAGAAGATAGCTAGTCTTCTCGAGAATCAGTGTCTGTACATGTACAAGATAACCAATAAAACAATACTTACACCATATACACCATATACCAAGGAATAACATCTTATGACGAGATTCGGATATAACAATCCATGTAACCATAGTGTCAAGAGAACATGGATATCTACACTAGATACAATAAACATAGAGGATATCATAAATGAGAAACTATCAGAGAATGTACTCGCCTGAAGTCCAATGAATAGTCTCACAGATGTATGACACGGTGCCTCGAAGACCTAGATATGGAATACAACATCAATACAAGATTCCGAAAAGAGAATAAGTTAAACTAGTCAATTTTTAGGTCAACAAGTCAATCCTAAGTCAAAAGTCAACTATGGTCAACTACCTATTTCTAGGTTGCACAAGTCTAACACAAAAATATTGGGTCAAGATACTAAAGTCTAAGCCATAAAAACCACATCTTAAATATTAGGATACCGTATCTCCGGATACGTGAATCCAAGTTGAACATCAATAAATATATAACAAACACTAATTATTAAATATATAGAATCACAATTACAATATTAAATAGGTACCGTGGTTTTGAACCAACTTGGTGTCTCAACAATAATTCACAAACTTGATACCTAAATCCAATATCTTGGTATCCCCAATTACCTTGGTCTCCTCAAGGAAATACCCAAAACCTTATTATATAACTACCCGTATATATATATATATATATATATATATATATATATATATATATATATATATATATATATATATATATATATATATATATATATATATATATATATACTAAATATTATACATATATTATAATAAGCAATTAAGAATACATTTACATCTATATTAAACACCAAAGTATATATATATATATATATATATATATATATAATCTGCCAATTGTCACTAAAAACTGTGCTAAAAATCTGATATTCTGATACGCTGCCCTTTTGTGACGGTTCTGACTGTCGCTGAAGCTGTTGTCGCTGCTGCTGCTGACTTACCCACGTCTGCTGCTGCTTTGGTGACAATTTGCAGCCGTCACCAATCTGCTGTCGCTGCTGCTGCTAGTGTTCCCGCCGCTGCTGCTGTTTTGGTGACAGCGGCTGCTGTCACCAATGCTGCTGCTACTGCTACAGCGGTTGCTGC